>CAUHTR010007674.1:59001-71175 GCA_959609185.1 Schmidtea polychroa | reverse complement strand
AAGAATCTCCCCTAACATTTTCAATAATTGAAATCTTTCCACCATATAATTTCATTTCTATTTTCTTTTCTTCTAATATTAATGTATATACTTTAGCTTTAAAATTAGAATCCTTTGTTACATGAAGTGTAACATCAACATTATTTATGGCTAATCGATCATCTTGGTCTGATACATTTATACAAAATATAGAATATAAATTTTTGAAATCTTCTAAACTTAATTGCGGTTCAACTTTGAAATCATAACATGTTTCAATATAATTTAGATATGGGAATATGTTTTCATTATTTTCAATATTAAATTCCAATCTGTTTCTTTGAATCCAATCAAGATATATCTTGTTCGGTATGCTAAATTTGCTACCTTTATAGAATATGTTGAACCCTCTGTCATACTAAATTCACTACAGATTCTATTTAAATAATTTACATTTATAGACTTGTTGGAATTTAATCTTTCAAGGAGTTTGATTTCAGAATGTGGATTTAATGTCCATTCAGGTATATGCAATTCAAGTGTTGATAATTTTAATTTAGCTTTTGTATCTGCAGCTCCATAGAACAATCTTTTATCACCTTCTAGTCTATTACAGATGAGTTCTATAAAAACATTATGAAGTACACGGTTATAATTTTGAAGGAATCCAAATAAGTGTTTTAATTCAAAATAACCTTCAAATTTTTTAGATTTATAAAGTTCAGCTCTTTTATGGTAACCATAATTTATATCTAAACCATCTTTATCTAAATCCCCTTTATTAACATCAGGAATCCAACCTGTTAATTCACCATATTCGTTTTTATAATCACAACCAGTCAAAATAAAATTTAACATTGTAGAATATACTCCTGGATGTAAAACAGTTTCAATTTCTGATGATCCTAGTTTTAATCTCATGTTGGAGAATAAATTTGGAAAGAAATTATTTTCTAGGGTTATATCTTTGTTTGCTTCAATTTCTAATTCAATTTTATAATATAATTTGGCATTACAAATATCTATTGGGTTTGATGTTTGAAGAGATTGAAAAACTATATCACCCCTACGATTTAAGTTTGCAATAGATCCTGAAGTTGGGGATATTTTTAAAATATCATTTTTTTTAATTTCATGAGTAAATTCTTTATTATAATCAAGATTTAATTTATTTTTTTCTTGAATTTTAAGATTTATATTATTCATTTTTATAATAAAATTTTAAAAAATGACAAAAATCCGAACTCCGATAGCGCAGTGGGCTAGACTGGCACAGTGGTTCAAATGGATAGCGGTTCAAATCCTAACTACGGTTAGTTTTTTTTTAACATAAAATAATATTAAAAATTTGAAAATAATATTGAAAATGGTGTGGGTATCTTAGATTTATATTTTATTTTATTTATTTTTATTTTATTTTATTTATTTTATTTTATTTTTTTATTAATTAAAAATTTAAAAAATGACAAAAATCCGAACTCCGATAGCGCAGTGGGAATAGACTGGCATTGTGGTTCAAATGCTAGCGGTTCAAATCACGTCTGAGGTTAGTTTTTTTTTCAACATAAAATAATATTAAAAATTTGAAAATAATATTGAAAAATGGTGTGGGTATCTTAGGAAATAAATCTTGTTTATTTTATTTATTTATTTATTAATTAATTAATTTTTAAACATAAATATGAAAAAAAAAATATTGAAACGGGTGATGGTGGCGAACCGGTAATTATCGCCACCAGTCTTTCGAACACCCCCGGATCGATTCTATAATGTGCACATTTATTTCTTGGTTGTTTTCGGACCTCTTTCGGATTCGCTTTCGAATTCATTTGTACTTTCGAGCAGCACACTTAAAACGCCGATGAAATCGACTTCGTGAGCGAGAAGCGAATAATAAGGTGTGCTGCTATTATCGAATTGATTCTGATATATAAGTCTGGCCAGCTTGTATATTGGAAGAGATTTGATAAACGAAAGAGGTTGAAATAAAAAAAAAAATGATCCGGATCAAAAAAAACTGTTGAGAGGACAGTGAAAAAAAAAAAAAAAAAAAAATACCACTGTCCTCTCAGAGCAGTTTTACTATTTTCATAAAATTTTTTATTCTTCAAGATTAAGATTTATAAAATTATAAATTAGTCAAATAGCAACTTGCTAGTTGACATCCTCAAGTAGTGTGTTTATATCCCTAACGACCGCAAGCCGACAAACGTTTTTCATAGTTTTATCAGTATTTTTTTTCCCTGTTTTATTAACATTTTGTGTTGTTTTTTAATATTTTTGTTGTTTTTTAAGTTTTTATTTTGAAAGCAAAATGTCTTCGGAATAAAGAAATTAAAAGATATAGGTTTTTAAGGTTTTAAGTGTTTTTTTTACGTTTATGAGGGAAAAATAGGTATAAAACGGGAAAAAATAGGTATAAAACATGAAAACAGTTGGGAGGCTTGTGGTCGTTAGGGATAGATACACACTACTATAAGGGCATTTTTATTTTCTATTTGAAATTTTCTAATTCACTTTTAAATGCAAGTAGGAAGATGTTAACCATCATGAACTTGACCTAGAACAGTGGTCGGAAAAGTGCGGCTCCTAGGTCCTAGAAGGTGAAATTATTGATTTTTAAGTGCAAAGTGCAAATTGTATTTTAATTTTTGGTGATTTCTTATAAAAGTATATTTTTTGGATATAATTTTGGTGACCCCGACTTTTCATTAGTAGATAATCAAAAATAAAACATAGAAATTAGAAGCTTTTTCATCGAAATGTTTTGAGTTTTATCAGTGAAATCTATTATCATAATTTCGTTGACCATTGATCGAAAATCAGTTTCATCTGAATATTAATTGGCCAATAAACTTGCGGTTAACTTTAAGATTTTATTGATCTATTGTTATTTATTCACGAGGAAAGTTTTATATCCTAATAATATCACGAGGATGAAAGAAAATAATAAAACAACACAGGCCCGTACCGTCGGGGGGGGGGGGGGGCCCAGGAGGGCCCGGCCCCCCAAATAAAAAAACGGGCATGAATAAAAAATTACATTCAATATGTTTGATAAAAGAAAAATTGCTATCGTGCACACATGCATTGACATGGGTGTGCATGAGTTGCACATGTAGAGGTTTATGTAGTGTGGACGGGGGTAGGATGTTCCATCTATCTGCCTCACTGGAAGAGACTGGCATGTGAAGTCGGTGACGTGGGTAGGGTGCGTGCTGTCTGTCTTTCCTGCCTCACAGGCAGTAACAACGCATGGAGGTATGATTGAGTGTCAGAGCACGGAGTGGGTGCATTGTGGTCTTTATACGATGGTAGAGAGATAGGCCAATGAGAGCACATCAGATGTCATTATACTCAACTCACTCCTATGGCAGAGTGACATGTTAATTGATCATATTTTGTAACATTATTTTCATCGTATTAGAACATGTCGACACAAAAGAGTATCATGAATTTCTTCCAAGTCATTCCAAAGAATTCTGTGACTTCAGTCACTTCATCCAGTGATAGTATCTCTGCTACTATGTCCTCAACTTGTGCTAGTCCTTCATCTGTACCTGCTATTTCATGTATCCGTGACAGTGCAGTGATGTCCTCATCTTCTTGTGCACCTGCTAAGACTCTGTCATCTACTAAATGTGATCTGGGTGAAGAAATGCCACGCCAGCCAACTGATGTAAATTTCCCAAAGACTTCGTTTGGTTCAAGGGAACGCTCATTTTCGTCTGTGTGGTATAATGGAAGACCATATTTGGAGTACTCTATTGAAAAAGATGGAGTCTTCTGCTTTTGCTGTAGAAAATTTTCATTGCCCGGCTCTGCTGGCGAAAGTGCTTTCAGAACAGGAGGATTCCGAAATTGGAAATCGGCTTTAGAAAAAGGAAAAGGTTTTCAAAAGCATGAATCTTCTGCTGGCCACATCCATGCCATGGAACGCTGGAAAGAGAAACAGCTGAGATGTGAAAAAGGTGAAGAAGTTTGCACTTTGATTAATGAAACACAGCTGAAGAACAACCGTTATTATGTCAACAAAATCGTTGACGTTGTAAAGTTTCTTGTGACAAATGAATTAGCCTTTCGTGGTGACAGTTTCAGTAGAGATGATATTGATGAGGATGATAAGCTTCCGTGTGGTCTATTTTTACGTCTCTTCGAATACACTGTTAAGAAAAATCCTGAGCTGGCTCGAATCATTAAAACGATTCCCAAAATTGCCACGTACACATCACCTCGAATTCAAAATGAAATTATCGCGTTAATGGCATCAATAGTGCAAGAGTCAATTGTTAAGAAGTGCAAGTCTGCGGATGTTGAATATTTTACTCTGAAGGTGGATGGTACCAAAGATCGAACAGGGACTGAGAATGTGTCGATTGCCATAAGGTTTGTCTCAGCAGGACAACCTCAGGAGCACTTAATCTGCATTTCCCGAACAATTGCTCTCAATGCAGAGGCCTTCACAGATGTAATTTTGACAACCTTGAAAGAGGCTCAGTTGGATCCTAAAAATATAATTTCCCAATGCTATGATGGAGCCGCTGTTATGTCTGGACAGCATGGTGGGGTGCAGGCCTTGCTTCAGGAGCGTCTACAAAAAGAAATTCCGTATGTCCATTGCTTCAACCACAAGTTGCATTTGGTTGTTGTGTGTGCCGTTTCTGAGTGCCAAAAACTGCGGGACTTCTTCGACATATGCAGAAACTTATACACATTTTTGTCATATCCTAAGGTTGCTGCCATATATCAAGGCGATAAATTGACACGGCTCATGGAACATCGTTGGACAGGACACTTGCAGACGACTCAGGCAATAACAACTAATTATGATACAATTGTGAATTTGCTTGAGATATGTTCTAGTAGACATTCTCACTTTTCAATTGATATTCAATTGGAAGCTACTGGACTCTTGCATCGAGTCAATGAAGTGGAGTTTCAGTTCATTGCACACACTATCCTTGAAACAGCCAACAATAGCTTGCAGGGTCAAGCAATGGACCTTTCTTCAGCATGTGATGTTATGGATGCCGTCATAGAGCGCATTCGCAGCCTACGCAATGAAGAGGAATTCCAAGTTCTTTTTGGGAAATTCGAAGGTCAAATGGATATGGAACAGACACCAAAAAGAAGAACTCAGATGAACTCAAAATTAGACAACTTCATTGTGTTCGGATCTGTGGGACAGCCAGAACACCAGGCCTTGCCTATCAGATGCGCATATCGCCAGATGTATTACGAAGTCGTTGATAGGACTCTGCAGGAACTAACAAAACGCTTCGGTGTCACCAACAGAAGCCTTTATAAGTCTCTTGCATGTTTGAAGACTGATCACGCAAACTTTTTGAATATTGAGGATCTAAAGACTTTAGCGACACTGTGTGGCGTGGACCTAAGCGAAACCCAACATGAATTTGAAACTGCAAAGGTTTTCCTATTGAAGAGAGCCAGTACTGTGACAAACGTTCATCAGTTAGTGCAAGAACTGTACTCATACCGAGATGCTTTTCCATCTGTCTATCGTCTTGCAGCTTCTGCACTGACAATCGGTGCTTCAACTTTCAGTACTTTATCTCGTGTCTTAACTCCCTTTCGTATGTCGATGAGCCATTCTCGTAAAGCCAACCTTGTATTGCTCTCATTTGAAAGTGACATCAGTAATAACATCAAATCTGATGAGTTTCTTCGGCGGTTTCATGAAATGAAAAATCGTCGACTGCAGCTATTTTGAGTCATGTCGATATCTCACACACGTAATTTCTTTTTTCTGGATCTAGTTCCTGTGTAACTTCTATTGCACTCACCTTTAGTTTTCAAATCTGTGTGACTGTGTGTTCTGTCTTTGTATGTCCAATTGTCCGTCGTGCAAATACATGCAGCTATTTGTTTTTTGTGTTTGTTCCTAAAAAATGTGCGAAAATCATTTCCTATATACTAGTATATGCAATAATGTAGCAAAATAATGCTCAGACAAAATGTCGATTTTGCTTTCCTTTTTTTTATATTGAACATTTCCGAGTGCAAAGTGTGAGTAGTGACTAGTCTGTTTTCATAAAATACTTAGTTTACACGAGAATTACTGGCCCCTTTAATGAGAGTCTGGGCCCCCCCGTCAAAAGGTGTCACGGTACGGGGCTGAAACAACAGTACCAGTTTATAAATCCCTAGGTTAAAAGCGGGACAAGGTACTTGTACCTGTTGTATAATGCACGTATTGGTGCGCATGTTTTGCTTACCTTGCAACACAGTTGCTCATAATGTGTCAATATTAACTAAATTAGCCAATCATGAATGACAATAAAGCGGCTCTGTAGTTATTATTAGTTTTTAAATATATTATCAACTTCCAGTTATCACAAATTAGTCAAAATTATCAACTTCTGTATTCAAATAATTTAGATATAGAAATAATACTTACATGTTGGACAGAGTCTGTGATCACAATTGTTTTGACATTTCAGTCCCATCATTGAGATCTACAGAAATGTGAGTCAAAATAGGTAAATTTTATTATTTTAATATTTGAATGGTTTATTCCGGAAGTGGATGGAAACCAATGGATCTTTCTGTCAAAGCACAGAGAGAATATGCAAATTTACAGGGCCTACAATTGTGAGGATTTAAAATTAAAATGTTAAATTTAAATTATTTCGTGATGAAATTTTGTAAAATTAAAAGTGAAACTTAAATTATTTCAAATATATTAGAATTAAAATGGTTTAAAATTAAAATGAATTCAAGTATGAATGTGGTATGTTGATGGTATGTTGATATTTGATTGAAATTAAAATTTATAAAAAGAAAATGTCCCAAGAATATTTGTTTATATAAGCAGATTTAAGGAAATATAATTTTGGATTTATTTAGCCTTAGAAATTTTTTGATGACAGAAGAATTGAATGTTATAGAATCTAACAGTTATAAAAGTAATTTTATTTTATGAATATTTTGCTTAATAAGTAGAGGTCCTAGTGAGAAATATATATATGACTGTTCTGATAGTTTTAAATCCTTTACTGAAGTTTATGCCATCTTGAAAAGATTTAATAAGTTGTTTCGTATTCAGCCATGAGAGTAAACTGATAAATTTCGGTCCTTCGAATGATGATAAGTCAAGACTGTAAAATCCCTATCATTTCAATACATAAAAAGAGTTGATCTAATAGAGTTTGGAAGTGCTGAGTTGAAAATCACCTATTTATAATTACTTTTAATTATAATTACTTTTAAACACAATAATAATAGTGTTGTTAATTTACTTTTCAAATTTATAGAGGACATTTATATAAATAATAAAAAGAAGAGAACAAAAATATTTTTTTAAAAAGATACCTGTTGGCAACCCTATAGCATTTTTCAATTTTCACCTCTGATTTCTTTTCAATTGACATTGTAATTATTAAAAATATTGGCTATAAATCAGTAAAGATAGCGATGTTTTTTTTGATATTCACAAATTATCGGCACAGTCTTCTTTTTAAATCACTTGAAAAAGGCTGTGCTGAAAATTCGTGAATATAAAAAATAAATATCGATATCTTTACTGATCCATAGTCAATTTTTAATAAATACTATATATACTTTTGTAACAGAAGGTAGAGCCATGGTAAAATTGCAAAAATGTTAGCAATTCTTTTTAGCAAAGAACATTATACTCGGTAATTATTTATAATTTATCATGATTTAATTCAGATCTCTGGGATTATATAAGTATTTAGAAAAATCAAGATTAAAAAAATAAATTTCATAATGAATTCTTGCCATTAACATACCAGTCGATCCAGATATTTCTCATCTTTCTCCTCGGACCTTTGGTCTTTTGGTATTTTGAGTTTCAAACTAAATCGTTTGTCCTTCTTCCTGTCTGATTTCACCTTGATTAAAATAAAATAGAATAACAGAAAGAGCAATAATAAGACCATTAAAAAGGTTACATAAATAAAAAATAAGTTTACTTTATTAAGAATATCAATTATAATTGGCCTATTTTTATTTTCTGCCAATTTCATTGGTGAGAACCCCTCCTTAAAATTTATTTTAGTAGCTTTTCCCTCATAATTTAGGAAGAAGTTACTCTAGTTAATACATCAATGTCACATCCAGCTTGCGTTAAGAGTTTCACAATTTCTGCATGACCCCTTTCACATGCCCAATGAATGGGACGCCATTCCCACTAGAATTTAACTAAATCATTATTCAAGAAACAAAATTACCTGATCAAATGCGTCAATATCGAGTGATTTCTGAGTGATAAGAATCTTAAGAACTTCTACGTGGCCTTTCTCACAAGCCCAAAAAATTGGCCGCCAATTATTCTATAATATATAAGAAAAAACCGTGACGGTTTAAATATTAAAGATACCTCAATAATTGCGTTGACATCACATTTCCGTTCAACAAGCAGCCTCACTATATCTTTGTGACCTCTTTCACTTGCAAAATGAATCGGCCGCCAATTATTCTTGAATGCAATAAAGTAATAATATAATTAAAAATAAATCAAATTTACCAGTCCTGCTTCGGCCTCAATATTACACTTTCGATCAATTAGAAGCTTCGCAATGTCTTTGTAACCCCTTTCACATACAAAATGAATTGGCCGCCAATTATCCTTGAATAATATAACTAAATACTGAAATTAAAAGACCATACCTCTATACAAGCTTCGATATCACATTTAGAATCCAACAACATTCTCACTATTTCCTTGTGGCCCCATTTACAAGCAAAATGAATCGCCCGAAAATTGTTCTATAAAATCCCTTATGATAATCCAATGAATGAAAGGCAAATTTACCATTCCAACGGAGGCCTCTATGTCGCAATTCCTATCTATTAGTAGCCGAACAATTTCCTTATCACCCTTCTCACAAGCCAAATGAATCGGCCTCCAAATGTCCTGACATAATTAGAGAATAATTACAATATAAATTAACAAACAAATATACTTGATTGCATGCCTCAATATCACATCTACGATCGAGCAGCATTTTCAAAATGTCCCTATGACCCCTTTCGCATGCCAAATGAATTGGACGCCAATCTTCCTAGTAAAGAATTACATATTAACAACATAATAATCGACAAGAATTTGTACCTGATCAGGCGCTTCAATATCACATAGTCGATCAAGCAGCATTTTGACAATTTCTTTATGACCCATGTCACATGCAAAATGAATCGGCCTCCAATTACTCTGAAATATAATTACAAAATCTAAATTTCACCGACGATGTCATTGTCCCTATTCTTTACATCCTCCAAGTAAATCTGAACTTAAAAAGAAATATATCGTTGTTTTAAAAATGACTAAAATTAGGTCATTGATATAATATAGACCTTGGCTTGTTGGCAGGGATAACATATTCGTAATTCGAAACTTGAGAATTCCAGAATTTGTTTTCATAAATATAGTTTCGAATTTCGAAAATTTCCCAGCGAATTCCGAATTTAAAATTTATTTTTTCGTGATATCCCCAACTTGTAAATTGTGTTTTCGTTCTGCATATATTAATATTCTACATTCTCTAAGAAGACATAAAGAAGACAATGCAAAATTACAGTTATTCTACATAATACAAGTAGGCATAGAGTAAACATTTCTAAATTGCAGCCAAACATTTAAACGGTTTCATTTCTTCATTTCATATCCATATGTATTAATAATAAATGTAAATTACATTATGTAATTACATTATGTAAATTACATTTATTACATTATGTAATGTAGCATACAAATTTCACACAACATTTTATATTTCGTATAACTTCGTGTTCGTGTGTTATATTTACGATTTGCAATAGTGTTGAGATTTGTTTAATCGAGTATAGTGTATTTTGAAATATTTGGACTTTGTTTTCTGTACAATCATCAATATTTTTAAAATAGGTAAGTAAATAATAGCATTTTTAATTTAATAATTAAATTATTTTTATTAGAATATCCCAAAATATCATCAAAAGAAATTTATTCGGAATACACAAAGCAATATAAAATCAAAATTCTGTTTGGATTCATTTTTTGAGAGGATCAAAAAACTAACAGCAAAATGTAAAATATGTAATGAAATAGTAAAAACATCTGGTTCAACGACAACACCGCAGCATACGCATTTAAGAACAATACACAATATTAATGTATTAAAACGTGATTTCGTGCAAGATAAAGTTCCAGAAAGCAGCTCATCAAAAATTATGATTACAAATTATTTAGTCAACAAAAAAGATGAATAACTTTCTGCAATTGTATCACGAATGTGAGCCTTGGATAATATGCCATTCAAAGTTTTTTGAACGTCTATCGATTTGAGAAATTTATTTTTGGCTAGAGGCACTCGAGATTATATACTATCAAAATCACCTAACTCAATTCGCAAAATGGTTTAGAATACGCACAAAAAATGCGTGCGAAAATGATGCAGGATTTAATTAATTTCATAGAAGATGGAACACAATTTTGCTTAACTATAGATGAAATGGACATCATCAAGAAAACGATATTATTTAAATGTGAATGTCCATGGAAAGAAACAGTTTTGGAATTTAGGTTTAGTTCATGTTGAAGGACGTTTCCCTGCAGAGAAATGCATTACGGCCCTGAAAACCACATTGCAAGACAACAATCTAAATGTCGATAAAGATATTACGTCCATAACAACTGATGGGGCAGCTGTGATGCAAAACGTTGGGTGGCTTTTACCATGTAATCAGCAGTTGTGCTTTGCACACGCGATACATTTAGCTGTAGTTAATGTTCTGTATAATAATTCGAATACAACTGATGAATTGGTGGCTCACACAAATACAGAAAAATGTTAGTGTAGAAGAACAAGGAAGTGACTTCGAGAAATCAGAGGATGAGAAATACATTGATGATGAAAGTGTTGGCTTGATTGAATAAATTTATATTGAAACTGAGTATGTTGAGACTGAAAAATTTGGATTTGGTTTTCTCATCAAAAAGGTTCTTTCAACTGTAAAGAAATTTCGTTTATCGAGAACATCGAATGATATCCTTCAAGTATACGTGAAGCAAGAATTTGGAAAAAGAGTTGAAACTTATTATGGACACTAGAACTAGATGGAATAGCTTAGTCGAAATGCTTGAAAGATTCAACCAACTAAAAAGCTGTGTTAGAAAGGCAATGATTGACATTGCGTCTGATATCGTTATTCTAGATGCTGAAATTTTCTCGATTAACAACATGATTTCTGCACTTCTCCCAGTGAAGCTTACTGTTGACGCCCTTTGTCAAGAAGATGCAAATCTGCTGATGCGGCATTGTCTTTTATGCTTGAGAATTTTGGATCTGATGAACTTTCACTAAAATTGAAGAACGAATTAGAAAACCGAATAACCCAAAGGCGAACAAATGTGTCTAGAACTCTTCAGTATTATGTGTTAAATAAATTGTTATGTCTATTCATGAATAAAAATTTTTGGATTTGAAAATTTATACGTCTATTTCTACAAAGTTAGGAATTAGAAAATAAAGTTATGACGGTGTTATGAAATGAAAACCATTTAGTAGATGTTTGTTATTTAAATTTTATCCAGGTATCAGATTAATCTTTATTGAAGATCAGTGGCGTAACTAGTGGACGCAGGACCCATTGTATTGAATGAATTTGGCAGTTTTGAATTGGTTTTCTTGGCCTTTTTCACGATAGTTCGATCCATGTGTTCGTCTGTTTTGCGAGGTCTTCCACATTTTTTTTCATCTTGAACACTTCCACAGTTTTGGTATTTTTTGATAACTTTAATCACAGTACTGCGCTGCACTGCAAAAGCCTTCGCAATGTCAATTTTCTTTCTTCCACCATTAATATAAAGGTCAACCATTCTTTCTCGAATATTGCCTGGCAAATATTTTCTTGTAGGCATGAGACTGCTGAGAAGTTCGTTCAAAATAGAAATGAAATGATCAAATGCTACTTTTATACTGTCGTAGAAAATTCCAGAAACATATGTATAATTGATGCATTTAAACCAAATCATAGAAATGTAAAATGATTTCCATACTTTGTTGATTCAAAATTTAGTATGTTTACAAAATAACAATAAAAATATAGTCTTAAAAACATCACATTGTTTCACAAATAATACCATTTGAAAGCTCACATAAAACTGTGTCGGTATATAATAGGAAAGAATCCTAAGCATTAGTAGAACAAAATGGTTAAAAAAGAAAAATA
>CAUHTR010007674.1:0-58901 GCA_959609185.1 Schmidtea polychroa | reverse complement strand
AAATTTGAAAAAATTAAAAATAAAATAATAATATTTTTAAAAATAATAATAAAAATAATAATATTTTTTAAAAATAATAATATGACCTTGATGACTCATCGCGATGACTCATATGACCTTGGGAATGACCTTGGATGAGTCATGCGACCTTGAATATGACCTTGATGAGTCATAGGATGACTCAGATGACCTTGAAAATGACCTTGAAAAATTTTGATGAGTCATCGTATGAGTCATATGACCTTGAGAAATTTTTCAAGGCCATATGAGTCATCCTATGAGTCATATGACCTTGAAAATGTCCTTGATGAGTCACATTATGAGTCATGGTCTTTGTTTAAATGACCTTGAAAATTTTGATGAGTCATACCATGAGTCATATGACCTTGAAAAAAAAAATTTCAAGGTCATATGAGTCATAGTATGAGTCATTCGGCCTTGAAAATGACCTTGATGAGTCATGGTCTTTGTTTAAATGACCTTGAAAAAATTTTATGAGTCATCGGATGAGTCATGGTCTTTGTTTCAATGACCTTGATGAGTCATATGTCTTTGTTTAAAAAAATTTGTACTTTTAGACTTAGCATATTTTTGAAAAATATGACGACCGGGGGGAGGGGGGGGAGGGGGTACTGTGCAACGGTGCCCTGTGCCAGCGGTGCCCAATCCATCTACTTTAGTAGAACAAAATATTTAAAAAAGAAAAATATTTTCATGGTTGAAACATTAAACTGCTGTCTCATTTATAATATGTATTTATTCCAATTGAACTAATTATACATTATTTGATAGAGAAAAATTGATTTTCAAGTAACTTTGAAGTAAATTAAATATATATTCTTGATTCAGATTAAAGTTATTGTAAAATTAAAATTATTTTATTTGACGGATAATTACTAGGTAAATATTTTATAACTTACTAATAAATCACAGTCAGACACAAGAACCCGGTGTTAGCAAATTATTTTCAGATGATTAGCAAAAGGTACCGATATTTCTTTTATAGCAATAACAGATTATTACCTGATCACACGCTTCAATGTCACACTCTTGATCAAGAAGTATTTCAACTATGTTTTTGTGACCTCTTTCACACGCAAAATGAATTGGACGCTTCTTGTTCTAGAAATGATCCGAAAATGATCAGTAATATAAATTGGAACAAATTACAGAGCCAGAGCACGCCTCGATATTACATTTCTGATCTATGAGAAATTTTGTCACTTCACTGTGACCCTGTTCACAGGCGTAATGAATCGGATGCCATTCTAATCTACCGTTCTGAGTGTAAAATAAACAAAATTATGAGTCAATGTTTTTATGATTTTGTGGTGGAATATTATTTTAAAATTCAATCGGATATAAGCTGGGAAATATGTACACTGATCGATGTATTCACAAGTACACATTATTGGAATAAGGTCAGGTGCACGTGACAATTAAACGAAAACAGATATAGTGCAATATTGATATCGATTGGTGTAATTTAGTTAATTTACAATTACACACACACACACACACGCAGCTGTTTAGCCATTAGTGTATCCTTGGGATTTTCAGGTTTTGATAGATCAACTTTAGAAGGAAAGGAACCATAAATCAAATGCGATTGTTGATTAGAGAAATTCTTATAAATGCTGGTGTAAATTAGTTTACATTGATTGGTTGACTTAATGAATTATGACGGATGAGGAGAACGAAATTATTTTAAATTTGAAATCTCATTCACCAATTTGATTAAATAAAACAATGATCTCAATTTCTGAAGGGTCCCAGATTCTAATGACAGTACAAAATTGTAAACTGTGAATCTTAACATATATTGCTAAAGTTTGAATATCCTTGGATCTTAGTAATGGATTATTCAACATGAGCGGCCAGATAATAATCTTTCAGAAAAGAAACTACTTAATCAGATATTCAATGTCAAGTAAGCGATTGACAAATTATCTGCTTATAGCCGATTCAATATGGAAATGGTGCAATATTGTATCACAACCAATATCAGTGTGGTCAACCATTCTTTCAGTCAGTTCACTGATGGGAATGAAAGGGTTAATTAAAATAAAGATTACCTTTCTTTCCAAATATTCGGGCCTAAAGAATTGTTTAACAAATTCCAGTGAATTTTGCTGGATGACGGCCACAAAAAATTCGAATCTTCTGACATTTGTTTCATCAAATCAATAATTAATAATCAATAATCAATTACTCCATTTGCAATTTCAGATCAAATTTGAATAGAAGATCAGAGGGATTTGAAATGAGATTGGTAATAAATTTGATCTAAATATTTAGCTTAAACAGTAAGAGTATATGTTGTAGTTGTTTTAAATAATTGAAATAATTTCTGTCAATTTCAAATCAATATAATAAATAATTCAATCAAATGCTTATTTCAGCAGTAAATAATTGATGCATTCAAACAACAGTGAGTTTTATTTTAATTTCAAAACTATTTAGTTGGTTTCTAATAAAATTTTAAGAAATTATAAAAACTATTTATAAAACTATTAAACAAAATTGTTTTATCGGGGATTCAAAATATTTTTTCAACAGTAGAATTGTAAAAATTTCTCAAAAAAAAATCTCTAACTGAAACTTTATTTTCCAAATCCAAAATCTTGATAGACGATCTAGTTGCAGCACATAGCCAATATATGTTTGGTGAGAAGATAAGTTCATTAATAATATCACATCTTTCTAAAGTGCATAAATGTCTTCCTTCAGATAAATTCCATAACATTAAAGTTTTATCCCATGATCCAGACAGTGCAAATTGACCATCATTTGATGCAGAAATAAGACTGTGGACAGATTGGGTTAGTTGCCATCTGTATAATACAGCGGTCCGGGTAAATTACCGCAAATGGGGTAAAAATGAAATTTTTGGGGGTATAAAGTATATATTTGAAATTTCCTATTTTATAAACCTGTTAGTATTTTTTTCAACTTAAACAATTTAGCAACATATGCAGGCCACTCCATCTCACTCCCCAGCACTAGAGTGTTCTCGAGTTATATCTTTGCGCAGTAAAGCACAGCCCTAGCTACCTGCTCAGTCCGTGCCATGCCGTCAAGATAGAAATACATTGACAAGTTAGAGAGCGAGATTTTACTAGTTAGTTACTGACAAGACCACCATTTTATCATTAATCATCGATATATCGATCAAGATAAGCCGCATTTTGAAAATTTAATTCAAGTATTTTACAACTATTATTTTCTGTCTTCCTTAAGATGGCAGCAAATAGAAAAAGAACATACCAAGACGAATTCCTTAATTACGGTTTTACACAAATAGAAGACAATGATACAATGAAACCACAGTGTGTTATATGTATGAAGGTACTGACTTCAGAATCTTTCAAAAAAAGTCAATTGAAGAAACATTTAGATAATTTGCATTCACACCTGTCTTCCAAACCGCGAGAATACTTTGCAAATTTAGAAATATCTGTTAAAAGACAAAGATTGAATAGCAACTTGTTTCGTACATTTGATCAGCGTTTAGCATCAAGGGCTAGCTTTGAAGTAGCCTGGTTGATTGCTTGAAATAAGAAACCATACACTATTGGTGAAGATTTGGTTAAACCAGCTGATGTAAAAATGGCAGAGATCAAAAAGATTCCGATTCAGTGTGATAATTGCCAAAGAATGGGACACGACAGCAATCAATGTTGGTCCAAAAATAACGTACAATGTAGTCCAAGGCAAATGTGGCCCGATTGGTTAAAAGGAAATGGTGGGAAAAGTTTCACTAAAGCAAACATTAATGATTAGAGAACTAATGATAACATACAATGCTATAATTGCGGAAGAAAAGGCATGTGTCACGAAATTGTTTTGCCAGGTCAAGATCAACATCAACATCACCATCACCGTAGAGAGATAGAGTGAATCTACAAGGACAAATTCAATGCCATTCATGTAGAGGTTATGGGCACATGGCCAGATCATGTCCAAGAAATATGAATAAATTCCAAAGGCCAATATTAAAAGCGTCGATTAGGTTTCAGAGTGAAAAACTGCAGATGGATAATGTAGCTTTTATTCAGCCAGATAATTTTAATGAAAGAATTGAAAACGAAGTGAGAAAAATGGGTCGACGTTTGGATCGATTGATGTCAAACTTTGAATCAGAAGAGGACTACAATAATCACATGATGAATGAGTCGCCAGTGGAATTGGATGAAAAAGAGTCGAAAAGGAGAGTTATAAAAGATGATTTAGAAAGTGAAAAAGCAACAATGATAATGGCAAGAATTGAATATTTAATTGGAAATAATGAAATAGAGTCAGCTAAAATAATTAAATCGTTAAGAGAATTAAAAGATTAAAAGTGTAATTAGCTTGTGCGTTAATTATTATAATATGAATCCAAAGTATAAAGATGAAATTAAAGAATTAATGAAAATATTTGGAAAAACGTTCGGAGAAAACAGGGTTAGATTTCATTTTTGTGGAAGTAGTAAATGAGATTGATAAAAGTGTGTTCTGTTGTCGTTGTGAGGAAAATGATTGTGTAAATGGTTAAAAGAAAAAAGGAAGGATGCATGATAGAGTTGAGATTTGATGAGAAATTGTTAGAAAATGACGAATTTTTGGTAGATTGTTGATTTATACCAGGAAGTAGAAATGAATTTAAAATGGAAAATGTAGTTAGTAGTGATGAAATTATCATGAGTAGTAGCGGAAAAATAGACAAAAGGAGTTCAAGGGAAATAATAGAGGAATTAAATGACGCGTGAAAAATTACAGATGATTGAGAAATTAGAAATTGGAGAAAACGATAAACTAGAAATAGTGAATGCAATACGGCCATATTTACATGTGAAAACCAGATATGCCAAATTGTTAAGAAGTTTATTGCAAAGATTGGGCAAGGAGCTGAGGAAGGCAAGAGTAGAGTTAAAGCCATTTTTGATAGCATTAGACTATGAGGGATATGAGGGAAAAACGGAATATGTAGATGAGCATCGGTGTGCAAAGGTCCGAAAATTGCGGAAGAAAGCTGCTGAAACGATGGGGAAAGATGGAATTATTATAGTAATGTACAAAGGTGAAGAACTTGACGATGATGAATACTTATATGATTGTGGATATATACCACAAGAGCTGGATGAAAATGGATATTTGATCCGAGATGGACAAGCGGGATATTTAGTGAACCATATAGTAGTTGTAAAAGGAGTGAGTTTAGAAGTAAATATTGAGTCCAACGAGCCTGACACAGAGCTACAAGGTGAAGAAGTAAATGGAAATAAAGAAATTGATGAAATCGTTAGTGATAATGAGCAGAAAGATCTTGATAACAAAGATCAGTCCACAGAAACAGACGTACAAGGAGAGCCACTTGTACCAGAAGGCGCAACAAATGGTGAAATCAAAAATAAGAAAGTTAGAACTCTATACGAAATAAAGAAATATTTAGTGTGGTTAGAACAAGATGTCGACGAAACTAAGCAAATGTTGAAACATCTCGTTAAAGCAGTATATCCGATGTTCGAAATAGAAATAGAGGTAGAGGATGAACTGAAAGGAGTAGTTAAAGAGATGAAGAATAGGCTTCCTGAAGTGATACAGAAATTTTGCGAAGAGAATACTTTTTGTGAGAGATCAGTAATTGAAAGTTTAACAAAAAATGAAATTAATAAGGAAGTGGTAATAACAGCTTTAGCTTATATTTTTTTAGAAATTGGAACGCATGCGTTTGCCAAGTCAGACGAGTTAGAAAACTTGATAGACATCACTGACCGGCTAATAAACGAATATTTAATGAACTGGGTAAAGGATAAAGGTAGTTGGAAAACACTCTGTTCACCTATAACAAAAAAGAAAAATGAGAAGCAAGAAATGAGTTCACCACAAAGACGAGTAAATGAGAGAGTTAGGCCAGAACTAAGAAAAACTATGATATTTCCATGGGTGATGTTTATGGTGATTACGTTTTGTGCAATAATTACGCAGATATCATCTTTAGTTGCATACGATTGTTCCCGAACGGAAATGGAAAAGATTTATTCGGTAGTAGATATGTCGGAATGCCCAGGTGCGTTTCCAAGCAATTTAAAATAGAAAATGACGTAAAATATTATGTGTATCAAGAGTCTGATTTGCGAAGAACTCAAGTGAGAGAGTGTATTGTCAAACATACAACATTTGTATTCTATTGTGGCAAATGGAGCCATAAGTCACTCATAAAAATGCATGCGATACCTGGGCCAGTCGAGGTGCTTCCAGAAAACTGTCTAACAGCATTTCAAACAGGAGAAATAAAAATAAGTCCAGAAAACAGTTTAGAAGTAAAATTGAACCACAGAATTCGAGAAACAATAATTGTAAAGGGAGTTATGAAAGCAAATGGTGATTGTGAAGGTGAACCATATAAAATGAACGGTAAAATTATTCAGCAAACAGTTGTGCTGGAAGAATATCTCACGGAGTTGAGAGAGTTCGAAGGAGCTTTCGATGATGATACGGGGAAATTACAAACTCACCCATTCTGTAAAATGAAACAAACACATTGTCAAACAGGGGAATCGATTCTTGTTTATAATGTAGAAACAAATAAGTGTAATTTAGCGCACTTAAAAACTATGAACTTTAAAGAGCTAGTAGGAGAACAGTTTAGAGATAAACCAGATAATTTCAATATGAATTATAGACCAAATAATACCATTAAATCAACCCCAGTATGGACAAAGAGATTACATAATCGACTATCAATTGAACCACTGGTAAATGGAATTGATATATATTGGGAACCCCAGGAATCCCAACAAGTAAAAGCAGTTTTTCAAAATTATGCGATAGATACATTGAATAGCAGAAAACCCTTTATAAAGTATGTAAATTTAAAATTACATCATAACTATAATATTCTGATTCATTATTATGAAAAATCTTTATATGAAAACGGAACTGAAATTGATAGTCAATGGATCAGAATACACTCTAGTCAACATATGATACGATTAGTTAATGAAACAAATCGGGTTACTTTTCATATTTTCAATCAATTAGTGAATGTTACCCGACAAGCGGAGCCCAATCAAAAAGCTATTTTATATTATTATGGAAAAATTCAATCGATATTAAATGAAAAAAATAAATCTCAAATATTAACTTTTCGTCAACGTTCACCAATATCGACGTCAAAATTTGTGTTCATTAAAATAAAATACTATAGACGTTCTCTATTTTCAAATTTATGGCAATTAACATTAGTGGAAAATAAAATTGTGCAAATTCCATCTATGAACTCGCAGTATGGAAATCGAAACAAATCAAATCAGTCCAACCGAACCCCTAGCTCTGCCAACGTAATCATCTTTTCTAGCATCAATGAGTCAATGACTAATAACAAAACCATATCGTCATTAAAAACTGACAGTGAAATTGTGTGTGTAACATTATTAATAACTACTCTCATTATAACAATCTCTCTCATTATTCTCATTATCATTGTGCTAATTGAATTTCGAACAATACCCAAACCTTCTACGAATCGATCCGAGAGTGCGAGACCTTGGATCGTTTATGAAGAAACATTCGTGTAGTAAGACATAAATACTTTGCATGCAAAAATTGATAAAGTATTAGTAGTAATATAGTACAAATATTTTATGGATATTATTAATATTTTATTTCATTATGGATATGATCAATATTTCATTTTATTTTACTTGTAAATCTGCACTTTTCAATGCCAACGGAAAGAATCAATTTGATTGGTTAGCGCTGTGTTAAGGGGGAGAGAAAAACGGGGTTAAGGGAATTTTCATAAGGGTATTAAAAGAGCGTAAAATCCATTAAACTCCATTAATTTTGAGAAAAAAAAAATCAACAAATTAACTAAACGGTAATTATTATTATTTATTTATATAACTAGTCGGTGGGACGGTATGCTTTGGGTACCCCATCTCAACCCTAGTGTTAAATTAAATTAACTTCAAATTTTAATTATATAACTATTGTAGAAAAAAAAAATGGAACAAGTACAATGGGCAAGATCCACCTACGACAGTTACTTCAAGATGCAGAAAAATCATGCCAGCCAACAGTTATACCAAATCAATGAAAATTTACAAATTCCAAATTATTTGCGGATAGATGACAGAAGAATGAAGATACGAATGTTTACAATAAGGAGAAATTCAGAATTGAAATTGACAGATGAAATTGAGTTGTCTCAGAAGGAAGAATATCACATACACGTGATCAGAGGCACAGTGGAAGTGCTGAAGAACGGTAATACAATATGGTGGCAACTCGAAAATTCACATCATGGAAGCTGCAGAAGGACTTCATGTGGAGAACACTACGAGCAGCGAATGAGGAGACAACGTTGGTGGTGGAAATCAGAACTGAGAATGAAGCGGATGAGGTACCACAGATACATTTAATGGAAGAAGAAGACCCAATGTTATTGAAAATTTCAAAGGAAATGTTGAAAAAGAAAATGTCGTTCCTCAGAAAAGAAATGGATCTAGAAGAAATCCGCAGTAGAATATTATTCATTGATGCTGAATATGGCACATCAGAGCAAGGGAAAATGGTCCCTTTAGCAATAGCAATTATGAATTATTATGGGAAAGTAGTAAAAGATGTATACTTCACTCCAAGAGGAAAAATCCGACATTTTAATTCAAGGATCCATGGAATTACAGAAGTGGCCAGCAGGAACCAATGTGATCAATATGTGGCAATGAAAGAGATTCAACGCTTGACAGTAGGCAAGATATTGATCGGCCATGATTTGCATGCAGAATTACAATACTTGGGGATATGGAGTGAAAAATTGTACGGCATTCGAGATCTAGCAGCAGCACCAATACTTCAGAACATGGGAGTAACCATAAGGGGAGAATGGTTCAAACTACAAACAGTGGTGAAAGAAATATGTGAAGAACAGACTCAGATGAGTATTCATTCGGCTCTCGAGGACGTGAAAAGTATACGCAAGGTATACCAGAAAGTGGAAAGTCAATGGATTGATGACATACCGATGCCCAAAAATCAACCGTCAAAGCGATATTCGTGGGATGAATATAAAAAGCTTCGGGAAATTGAATCAACATCAACTGCAATACCAGAAAAACTAACGCAAATTCCAATTGAAGATGTAATGGAATCTGAAGAAATTGATTTAACATTCGAGGAGAATGTGACGATGGATAGTGAAAACCCATTGAAGGAGAATGTGACGATGGATAGTGAAAATCCATTGATTCAATTGAAGTGGGCCAATGAATCATTCCTAGAAATTGCGGAAGAATGTGTCGCATTAATGGAAAGCATTTCGATGATAAGGATACATCCAACACTTGAATATGGTCCAATGCCAGAATGTAGAAAATCCAAAAAGAGAAAAACAACTTCGAACATTGATGTCGGAGACACTGTCACTGTCAATGGTGTAGTATATGAACGCGAAGAAACAATAATACGATATCGGCATGAAACGAAACGATTAGAAATAAAGATGGATTAATTTTTATATATTGTATTTATAAAATAAATAATTGTGAACTCGATTTTGTCTCATGTATTTATTGGCAGCGCATCAGTTAGACCCCAAAATAAGAATAAATAAGTAAATAATTGAGAGTAAATAAATGATTAAATAAATAAATAAACTTATTATTGTGTATAACAACAAACACATTTCCAATTGTCGGAGTTTGGCTACCCTGGACAACAATTGGAAATGTGTGGTTGTCAGTAGTCATTGATTTTTCCATTGAAATCGTTTATGAATAAATGGAACTATATTGTATCTAAATCTACATTTGGTTATAAGTTTCTCTGTGTATCTCGGTGTCTCTATATCTATATTTATTTATCCAAAACTATTTATTTATATCTAGGCATAAAATTTGAGTATAGACTATTTTGCTTTGATAACTAAATATAATTTTATAAATTGGCCCATGACAATTGAATTTCAAATAGTGTAAAAAATCAACAAAATTATATTAACTAATATCTACATACTTCATGGTTTCATATTCGCTTGAATTTTAAATAGTGTAAAAAATCAACAAAATTATATTAATTAATATCTACATACTTCATGGTTTCATATTCGCTTCGAAATCAACAATATTCATGTTTCGACGCACCATTTTAAATTGGAAATAGATTTTCAATTTCCAGTTAATACAGTGACAATTGCGGTAATTAATTTTAAGTATATGTTTCAATTTATTGTATTAAATCATTAAAGAATCTGAAAGTTATTTTACACAATATAATAAGTAATCGATATAAGTTTATATTAACAAAAAATTTATCCACCTGCATAAGAGGACGATCTTGAGGTAATAATAAATAATTCTTTGCTTCATCAAATAATCAATATAAGTTTATATTAACAAAAAAAAAATTCTATCCACCTGCATAAGAGGACGATCTTGAGGTAATAATAAATAAAGTGTACTTGAAAATTATGATGTGTAAATTTATCAGCAATGGTTAATAAGTCAGTACAAGCATGAGTATCAGCAAAGGCTTGGATACCTAAGCAATTAGATGGATCAAGCTGCTGTTTTAAAAATTCACAACAAACATCTTAAATTTCTGATAATTGTAATAAACAAGCAGCTGGTAGTAAACACTGTACATTCCACTCTTCAATAACAATTTGAGATGTATAACAAAATTCTACCAATGCTTCAACAGCACGTTCATCGATATCCCTTAATGTTACCTAATATCGTTTGATAAAGATAACCAAATATTTAATTACTTCATTTTGTAGTGATTCAGATAATTCGCCAGTAAACATAGCTTTAAAATAAGGACTACATGCAGATAACACAATTCTATGGACTAAGATTTTTTTTGACCAACAATCAAGGCTACGTCACATAATTCGCCGTGTTTTCTTAGTGATTAATGGATTCCAAAGTAATTTTGGTTGCTTCTCAAGTAGCATAATTTGGTAAACCGTATTAGAATTGAATGCACCCCCAGAACATTGATTTCCAGTAATAATCTTTTTCTCATTTTGTTAAATAATTCCTGAATGAAAAAAATAAAATTATGTAGGAGAAATAAAATTTCTTACTTATTAATGGAAGAAAAACAGCCAATCAAAATTATTGGCTGGGATCTGAAAATTTATTTTTCAGGCAAATTGAATTCACTCAGATTCAAACCAATTTTCTGAATAATTTAATTGCCCTCAACTGCAATTAAATTAGTTGCTCATTAGTAAATGAGTTCGGGATGTTGAAAGGAAAATCGTAATCCATTTATTGAAGTGGTGGGATATTTCTTTTGAAGAAAAAATTATTATTATTATTATTATTATTATTATTATTCTAATTATTATTATTATTATTATTATTATTATTATTATTATTATTAGTATTATTATTATTATCATTGTTATTGTTATTATTATTATTGTTATTATTATTATTATTATTATTATTATTATTATTATTATTATTATTATTATTATTATTATTATTATTATTATTATTAAAATAAATAGCTAAGCAAACTATCTGTGATGAACCCAACTTGATATCATACTGTATATACTGCACAGTGCATTTCATCATGTACATACAAATATTATGATGCCCGATACACAACTGTGACCACTATTACAATTATTATCATCATCATTATTAATTATTATGATTATTAGTATTATCGGTAGTATTGTTATCGTCATTATTATTGTTATTAGTAACATTATTATTTATAATGGTAAATTAGACTTATTATATACATGCAGATTCGAGGTCGAATCTAAATAAAAGGGGGGAGATATGTTGGGGTTCAACAAGAGAGGCACAAAAATGAGGTGAAAATTGATAAAAACACCAAATTCAAAATAAAAATTTAAAGTACAAAATATTAATTAAAAATCAAAAATTTTAATTAATGAATATTTTCTGGGGGAAACTGGTATGGGCGGATGCTAAATAATGAGACGAGTTCAGCTATAATAAAATAAAATCAATGGGGGGTCCCTAAAAGGAATAAATTACAAAAAACAAAAATTAATTAACTAATGGAAAACCCGAGCTAATGGGAAACCCGAGCTAATTGAGAAATCCAATTTCGGGAAGGCAATTAATTTAGCCGGATAAAAAGCGCCGTCAAAGGGAATGAGCAAATTCCCTTCAATTAAATTAGACCTCCAAGAGGAAGCCCGGGGGAAATAGAACCAAAAATAATTGGCAAAAATAAAATCAATTAACAAGCGAGTATAAAAGCAACTGACAAGAAAACAAAATGCCAGTTGGTCGAAGAAAAGAAAACAGAAGTTGACGAGAGTGAAAAAGGAAATATTAAAGTTAGTCGAAAGTAAACCATTTAAAAAAAAAATCGAACGTACCAGAAAGGGATATCTCCCGTTGGAAGATCTACCCCTGCGTGAGATTTGGTGGCAATTGAAAAGTGCAGACAAAACCTGATTGTATCAAGTGTGAGTAAACTAATACAAGTGTAAAAGTGTAACTGCGTCAGTGTCAATAAAGATTTTGTGTTGGGTTATTTGTATATTTATTCATTTGGAAAAGAACACAAAGGAGTCAGATCGTAGCACCGACTTGCATTAAAAACCCAACAATAATAATTCCTGTGTTTCAAAGACCTTTATTTTCAAATAATAATATCTCTTGGCGGAAACTCTCGAATTTCAAATTTAAAAAAATTGAACTTTACATTAAAAAATTTGACCTTGACCTATTTGACCTTGAAAAGAATTTAAAAAAGTCCCCAAAGGGGAGGGGGCATGTGATCCAGCGGAGTCCTGATCTAGCGGACCCCTATCTATCTACTATAAGTAATCATCATTATCATTTTCTCAATTAATTTCAAATAACAATTCAAGTCTAGACTTGGTTCATCCAGGGAGCTGAAGTGACAATTTCCTAAAGTGACAGTAAATTCTTCCTAAGATCTATGTCCCAAATGATGAACAATTCTTTTCTTCGTATTTTTAATTTTATTTAAATAATCTATTAACACAAGGTCATATTTACCTAAAACTTCGATTAGACTTAATAATTTCCATTATGTAGTACTCCTATTTTTTATGAGTCCCTCACAGTGCAAGATTATTCTCGGATAAAAATAAAATAACATCAACATTCTTCGAAATATTAATCTGAGACGTTCAGTTTCATTATTTATATTAATTTGGATTACACAGTCAATGGTGGAATTTAAATGTAGTCGTTTTAGCAATTCTTGCCAAGAAATAAAAGATTTAATAAATCGTATACAATTAGTTTCTATTTTTTGAAAATAATACACAACAAAAACAATACACTGAATCATTTGCATTTGAATAAACTAACCAACTGCGATTCAGTTTTTCACTATTTCGCATATTTTTATTATAATAAGATATAGAGAAAGATCTATCTTCATCATTTTTTAGGTAAATTGCTTTGAAAATTTTGCTTAGGACCAGTTTTAACAATTAATAACCTAAATGTAAAATTTATAGTATATGGTCACAACCCGGGATCATTTATATTTTCTGTATTTGTATCAATTGTTGCTATGACTTATCGTTTCATCAGTATGCACATTTATTTCTTCTGGAAATTCAATATTTTATTCCACAATTTAGTCATCCGAATTGTCAACTTGAATAGTTATTTCATGATGATGTAGTTCTACATTGTCTAGAATTCCAGAACATTTTGCATTATGTTTGTTTTTTAGCCATGGAAGCAATTCTGGTTGTGTATTTTTGAATTTTTTCTCCTTTTTTCTGTTTT
Source organism: Schmidtea polychroa (assembly GCA_959609185.1). Classification (NCBI taxonomy): domain Eukaryota; kingdom Metazoa; phylum Platyhelminthes; order Tricladida; family Dugesiidae; genus Schmidtea; species Schmidtea polychroa. The sequence continues at coordinate 45,144 of CAUHTR010007674.1, read as the reverse complement.
TCTAGACACAATTTTCTTTTCTGTGACACAAAGATATATTCTTGGTTTTGATGACATTTTGGGTACTGAAACTAAATACATTACATATTCAGAATTTCATTATATATGTTGGGTTATTTGCAGTACATTTATACAATGAAATTAAAATCTTTATATCACATAAGATTAATAAATCTTCTTACTTTTAGACTTATTTAAAATAAGTTATTTTTCTATTATTTTCGAAACGTGTTTTCATTTCAACCAAACAAAATTTTTGCTTACAAATTTATAATAATATAGAAAACATCTGATTGCGATGTCAGCCGCAAACTGACACTGACACTGACACTGAAAACCCTCTAAGCATGCATATTTAAAATGTTGCACAAACGTTAATAAAATGAAGTAAATAACGAATAAAATGCATAAANGATAAATATACACATATAGAACTCCTAACAAATACCCCGAAAGATGTTGCTCGTTATAATCGTATGCTAGGAAAGCCTACATTTAAAAATGCATGTTAGCCGCAACAACGTCGAATTCATTCTCAATCTCCATAATTAATAAATTAAACAAATAAAATTACTAAATTTATTTTATTCACAAAACTGCGCTTTTTTGTAATATTCAAACAATCTGTTCGAGGCTTTTTTTTATTATTTTAATTTTGACGCTGATTTCAATGCTGGTTTAATTTATTTTAATATTTAATATATTTTAATTTATTTTTATATTTTAAACTTACTTTAATTTATTAATTTAAATATTTATATAAAAATTTATGTAATCTGATATATACAATTTAAATGTTTATTAGCAATATCCAGTTTTAACTTAAACGTGAATTCTACCCTTTCAATGCACAAGTATTTTCTGAAAATCTTACTGCAGTAGAACTACAGAATTTTGAGAAAACATATAATAAACCAATATTTATCGGCTTTGCAATTTTAGAACTTTCAAAATTACAAATGTATGAAACATATTATAACATCTTACAACCTATATATGGATCGAATATAGCAATGCATGCAATGGATACAGATTCAATGTTTTTAACAATAAGAACTCACAATTTACAAAGTGATATCTCTGAAAATCCTATTCTTTCAAATTTAATAAACTCATCTGGAGAATTATTTTCGTTTAAAGATGAAAAACCTTTTACTCCTATAGAAAATGGAATATTTATTCGTTCTAAACAATATTCATATGAAACATATACAAAACCTAAATTTGAAGAACATACAATTATATTTAAAAATTCAACGGGTGAGTTTCCAATAACATTTAAATATCCTATATTCCCCGAGGGAGAAGCAGAAAAACCAGTAAAGGATAACAGATGTAAAGGAATTCAGAGATGTGTAGCAAAGAAACTTTCTCATCAAGATTATATAGATACATTGAATCCAAATCATAAAGATAAAATTGATGAAGTACATCAACTTAAAAGTGAAAAGCATAATATTTACTTGATAGAATCTCAAAAAGTATCATTATCAAATTATGATGATAAAAGATTCATCCTAAGTGATTTAAAGACAACACTACCTATAGGAAATAATTTAATACCAATAATAAAAATCTTGATAGATTGAATCAGTTATATGGTACAAAGATTACTGATCTTGATATTTATAATGTTGAAATCATTTATCCTGAGAGAATTGAGAAACCTTTATATTCTCAAGTTTTTAATCCTATATGTTTAGAACTTAAATATTTTAATACTGATCCTGAATATATAAAAGGTCTAAGTGATAAAGAATTTAAAGATCATAAAGAGGTTCTAAAAACTAATTTCGAAAAGTTAACATCAGATTCTATCAAATGATTTTTTTCTTTTAAAAATGTCAACAATTAATTTAAGAGTGACAACATCAACCTTTTGAAGGGCAATAAATTTTTTTATGTATGATTCTTTAGCCACTTCTCTCGTTTAATTTTTTTAGAATATTTATTACTTATAACATTAGCACTTTTTAATCTTATAACCTCATTTTTAATATCTTGTATTATTTGATTTGATTTCATTATTTCATCATCAGTTAAGATTCCATCTTCTAAAGCTTTTAATTGAAATAAAAATAATTTAGAGATTCCTAATTCTATTGATAAACAAACTTCACGATATAAACTTTTCTTTTTAGAAGTATAAGATAATGAAACTATTTCAGTCAAGAAACCATCAGCTACAGAAATACTTCCAAGTATTACAGGTGCTATTGTTAAAACTGGTAAAGTTATAGGTAAAATAACTGTTAATATTGCTGTTAAATTCTTCTCTTACTTCTTCCATCTTTTGGACTTTGTCCATTTTATTAATTAAAAAATAAGACTTTATTCTTCTGAGCACCATCTGGCACCAATACTCGGATATCAAAGGAAACTCTTGTTGAGAGAATATCTTTATACAATTCCATCAATGCTTTACGAACTTCATCAACATCAACCTTTTTTTCATAAAATATTAAATCTATATATTGTACAAGTGAACTAGAAAAATGAATATTCTTACTTTTAACTTTATATGCTTTACCTGTTTGAGTATTACCATCCCAATGTCCGTGTGATAAATCATAACTAGTCATTATAACATCACCCTTTTTTAACTTACTATTATAATCACATTTCACAAACCATTTCATTGTTTCACCATCATCATTAAATAAAAGGAAATAAGGATCAATAATCTTTACAATCATAAAAACACTCCATTCTTTACTGTTTGTTGTTATTAAAGTTGGTTCTATAAAATGTTTATATGCATCGGGAAGTAATGTTTTATTCTGAGGTAATTCAGCAGCTCTTTTTCTAATACTATGTGTAGTGTTAATATGTGTTCCATGAGATTCTAAATTTGAAAGTCTTTTATTAAATGATGTAATCATCTCATTTATTAAATTATATATTGTATTAATTTTATTATCCATAAGATCCTTAACTATTTGAATTTCTTCATCTAATCTTCTGGAAAGGTTGTTAAGTCTAGCATCCCCATCACTTACTAATGAGATAATTCTATATATATTCTCATCTACATATCTTTTATTAGTTGCATCTTCTTTATCAGTAGATGGATTGGGCCATCTGGATCAGGGGCCCTCTGGATCACATACCCCCTCCCCCGAGGATATTACCCATCATCAAAAACACTTGCCAATAACAGCAGGCATGTTATTAATTAATAATTATAATAACACAAAATTTTATTATGAGTTTGTTGATGATGATTGTGTGTTGTCTTTCTTGCGTAAGGTGGAGGAAATTGCGGTCACAATTGTCCTTCCATATTACGAAATTAATGGGAAAAAGCCCATGCAAACCTTGTCTTTCACTGAAGAGCGGGCTTTTCGAGAATCCAGAACCTGTTACCTTTGTAAGAAATTTATTAAAGATAGAGTTAGGGACCATTGCCACTTCTCAGGCAAGTATCTTGGTGCTGCTTGTAGGAAATGTAATGTTTCTCGGCGAATTCAGAGCCAGTTACCGGTTGTGTTTCATAATTTGAGGGGGTATGATCTCCATCATATTTTGAAGTATGGTTTGAAGAATTTTCCTTCTTGGGAATTAAATATTATTCCAACTACTACCGAGAAATTCATCTCCCTCATCGCGTATATTAACAAATTGCCTGTTCGTTTTATTGACAGCATGCAGTTTGTTAATTCATCTTTAGCAAAAGCGGTTATGACTCTTTCCGATCTGTCTTTAACTTCTTCTGTTTTTGATGGCGCAATTGTTCGAGCCAAAGGTATCTTTCCTTATGACTTTGCTACATCGCTTGAGGTTCTGGAATCTACTCTTGAACTACCTCCGATCTGGGATTCTGTGTCTAATGATGAGTATGCATTAGCCCAAGTTATTTGGACTCAGCAAAATTGCAACAACATGTTAGATTACATGTTAACTTACCTTAAATTAGATGTATTTCTCCTCGCAGACTATTTTCAACAATTCCGTGCAAAGGCCATTGCATATAATGGTCTTGAGCCTCTTAATTTCTATGGCATTCCCGGTATGTCATGGGCCTCAGCGCTTATGACATTAACGGAACCCATTGAACTTTTGCAGGACATGGAAATGTTTAATTTCTATGAAGGAGGGATACGAGGTGGGTTAACATTTGTTAACAAACATTATGTTGCTAGTTCTGAAGACACAGAACTCTTGTATATTGATATTAATAACTTGTATGGATGGGCCTTAAGCCAAAATCTGCCTTATGCTGACTTTGAATGGGTGTATGATGATCTTGATTCTGTCTTGAATGAATGTATGAATGAGGATATTGAAAATCTTCCATATGGGTATACTCTGGAGGTTGATATTGATATCCCTCAGTGTTTGCATGATTTTTTGAATGATTTTCCGATTGCTCCGGAAAAGATGTGCCCGCCAGATTCGAAAGTTGAGAAGCTGATGCTCACGCATTGGCCGAAGAAGAACCATGTTCTTCATTGGCAACTTCTTAAGTTGTATATAGAATTGGGGGCTATTATTAAAAATGTACATAGGGCAATTAAATTTAAGCATGCACCCATTTTTAAATCGTACATAGACAAAAACACTAATTTACGAGCCAATTCTACATGTGAATTATATAGGGATTTATACAAATTATTTAACAATAGCTTGTATGGTAAATCGGTGGAGAATCTGAAAAAGCGGATGAATTTGAGGCTATGCAATTCAGCTGAAAAGATGATTGTATATGCTTCAAAACCTACTTTCAGAAAATCTATCAAAATTGCTGATGATCTGATTGCTGCTCATCTGAATAAAGATTCAATATGTTTAGACAGGCCTAGCTATATTGGTCAAACAGTGTTAGACCTGTCTAAACTAAGAATGTATCAACTACAATATGTGGAATTGGCCAAGTACAGGTCTGAATTTAATTGTAATATAAATATCGTTGCCGGTGACACTGACTCCTTTTTCTTAGAGATAAAGCACTGTAAGCTTGACACTCTTTTGCCGGCAATGATTCGTGATAATCTTTTAGATACTAGCAATTATGATCCTGCTCATCCCTTATACTCTAGAAACCTTGATTCTGTGATAGGGAAGTTTAAAGATGAAAGTAAAGGTTTAGGGTATAAGGAATGGGTTTTCTTAAGACCCAAGTGCTATAGTTTGTTAGGGGATAAAGATCATTTAAAAGCAAAGGGAGTTCAGCTTGGTAATACTGAGATAGGGCACCAGTCTTATTTAGACTGCTACAACAACAGCGTAGTATTTTCGGTGCCACAAACTAGAATAGGGACGCGTAACCACCAGCTTCTTACGTTTAAAAATACCAAGATCGCGTTGTCAAACAACGATGACAAACGATTATGGGTGGGGAAAAATTCCAGTCTCGCATATGGACATTATTTAGGAGTCGATGTTCCAGATGTTGATCAAGTAATTTCATAAATTCGTTCACTTTTTAGCGGAATGAGTCCAGATTTCAATGATGATGACAATGAAGCCAATGATGACAATGATATTGATATAGATGACGTATCTGTGATTCAATATATCTTTTAATGTCTTAATTTATTATGAAAACTAATAATAATTTGTAAATCTTAATAATAATAATAATAATGAAAATAATAATAATAATAATAATAATAATAATAATAATAATAATAATAATAATAATAATAATAATAATAATAATAATAATAATAATAATAATAATAATAATAATAATAATATTAATAATAATAATAGTAATAATAGTAATATTAATAAAAATAGTAATAATAATAATAAAATGACTTTGTATTTACATAACCCTTGTTAAATTATTTTATTGTTTAAATAAATGTATGTTTTATTGATTTGTTTAATAATACCCTTGCGACATGTGACCAGTACCTTTGTGAACAATACCCATAGGGGTGACAGAATATCTTGTCGGATAAACTCGGAGTATATATAATAATAATCCCTGTGTTTCAAAGACCTTTATCTCTTGTCGGGAACTCTCGAATTTCAAATTAACAAAAAATTGAACTTTACATTAAAAAATTTGACCTTGAAAAGAATTTTAAAAATTTCCACTAGGGGGGGGGGGAGGGGGGGGGGGTATGTGATCCAGAGGGCCCCTGATCCAGATGGCCCCCATCCATCTACTTCCGTATATTCGATTTCGAACTTAATATCTCGGTAAGCCGCATTGAATGTATGAAATATTTCCTCCGCTTCTTTTCTGCTTTTGGTCGTGATGAATATATCATCTATATATCTTGCATAGAAACTGGTGGGTTGTATGGTCCTCAGTGACTGTCGTTCGAGGTTATCCATAAAGATGATTGCTAGAAGTCCTGATATGTTAGAACCCATAAGTAGACCTTTAACTTGTTTATAGATATTTTGCTCAAAGGTAAAATAGGTGTTCTCGAGGATAACAGTAAGTAGTTTGGTGATATTCTCGATATTCATTTCCATTATTAACAAGTTGCTTTCTCTTAATTTCTTTTCTAAACATCATCAAGACTGAATGGGTATTTGAATTCTCTGTGAGAAGTTGTGTTATTATTTTATCTTGTCATGAGGCAGTCGCTGCTTTGAAGATGGCGTGGTATCGTGTCAGTAGATGGTAGTGTCCCATCCACACCACTACCCCCCCCCCTTGGAGAATTTTTTTTAAAATCGGAATTTTATAACGAACATAAAATTATGTAGTCTATATATAGAAAAAATGCATAGTTTCCATGGAAAATGAGCTCCAAAGTCTCAAACTTCAACAGCAAATGCCATAATTTAACATCATTCATATATTATCAAACATAGAAAATCTTATATTATAGAAATAAAATCATATTCTTCAAAAATAAAATAGTCCCAAAAATAAATTTCCCAAATTTTCCCAACTCAAAAATTTCCCAAATTTTAAAAAGTCCCAAAATTATTTTCCCCAAATTTTCCCAAAATTTATAAAACCCCAAAATTATTTTCTCCAAATTTTAAAAAGCACCAAAAAAAAAACAAATTTCTCAAAATTTTCCAAAGCAAAATTTTAAAAAGATACAAAAATTAAAGTCTATTTTTTTAAAATCATACACAAAACATGCATGTCCAAGTTATTCAAATAAAAAATTAAAATCAATAACCTACACGCCCGCCGCACGCCCGCCCGTCCGCCGCCCCAAAGGGGCAGGCGCAGTAGTTTGTAAATTAAAATAATAAATAAATGAATTAATAAGTAAAATATTGAAGATATAAAAATATTTTTAAAAAATATATTAAGCAACAATGCACGCACACTCACAAGTCTGTAAATATTTCAACCATTTTGAAGTTCTCGAACTGTTTCTTGCTCCATCATATCACTCTCATAGTCATCAAGTTCATCGATACCTAAATAATACCCGAATGCAAGACTAGTATTTTTCCCTACCCATAATCGCTTATCATCATTGTTTAACAAGGCAATTTTTATATTTTAAAATGTGTAAAGTTGATGATTACGCGACCCTATCCTAGATTGTGGTGCTGAAAATATCTCGTTAGAGTTATAACAATCGAGATATGACTAATGATTAATTTCAGTTCCCACTAAATTAACTAATTTCGCTTTCATACTAGTCTTAATGCCTAAAAGTCTATAACATTTTGGTCTCAAGAAAACCCATTCACTATATTCAAGTCCCTTACTCTCATCCTTAAACTTCCCGATAACAGAATCGAGTTTTCTAGAGAATAAAGGATGTGAAGGATCATAATTGGATGTGTCAAGCAGATTATCTCTAATCATTGCCGGTAATAATACATCTAATTTACAGTCTTTAATTTCTAAAAAGAAAGAGTCTGTATCTCCGGCAACAATATTTATTTTACAATTAAACTCGCACCTATACTTGTCCAATTCAATATATTGAAATTGATACATGCGCAGTTTAGACAGATCTAGTACAGACTGCCCAATATAGCTGGATCTATCTAAACAGATTTGATCCTTATTTAAATGTGCCGCAACTAAATCACGAGCAATTGTGATAGATTTTTTAAATTGAGGTTTTTATGCATATGAAATTAGCTTTTCGGCGGAGTTACAAAGTCTCAAATTTATGCGCTTTTTTAAATTTTCGACTAATTTATCATACAGGCTATTATTAAAAAGCTTAAATAAATCTCTATAAAGCTCACTAGTAGAAGTCGCTCACAATTGTGTGTTTTTGTCAATATATGTTTTAAAAATTGATGCTTGTTTAAATTTAATGGCACGATGAACAGTTACAACGACTGCCCCCAATTCAATATAAAGTTTTAAAAGTCTTCAATGAAGAACATGGTTCTTCTTGGCCCAATGCGTGAGCATCAACTTTTCAACTTTAGAACCGGGTGGACACATCTTTTCCGGAGTAAGAGGGAAATCGTCCAAATAAGCATGCAACAGATTAGAGATATTTATATCGACTTCCATAGTGTAACCATATGAAAGTGTTTCAATATCCGAATTTATACACTCATGCAATATAGATTCAAGATTATTATAAACCCAAGTAAAATCGGCATACGGAAGTTTTTGGCTAAGAGCCCAACCATACAAATTATTAATATCAATATATAATAATTCTGTATTCTCCGAAGTTGAAACATGATGCTTGTTAACAAATGTCAAACCACCGCGTATTCCTCCCTCATAAAAATTGAACATTTCCATATCCTGCAAAAGTTCGATCGGCTCTTGTAACGTCATGAGTGCTGATGCCCATGACATACATGGAATGTCATAGAAATTCAGAGGTTAGAGACCATTGTAAGCAATGGCCTTTGCACGGAATTGTTGGAAATAATCAGCCAAGAGAAATACATCTAATTTAAGATAAGTTAACATGTAGTCCAAAAGATTATTACAATTCTGCCTACTCCAAATTTGTTGGGCAGTAACATATTCATCTAGCGTAACACCATCCCAAATTGGTGGCAATTCAAGAGTAGATTGTAGAATTTCTAGAATTATTATTATTATTATTATTATTATTGTTCATGTTTAAATTCTAAATACAGCATAATCATTTTATTTCTGAATAATAACAATTTGTCCACGTCCATACCATAAGATAATGCCATCATTGAACAACCTAATGGTCGCATCTCCGTTGATTGGGTAGAAAGCTGCTTAATATCCGCAATAGAACGACATATTATGTCGCAAGGCATTTCATATCCATGTTTATATCTAAATCGAGCTGCTTCCATTTGAGCACGACATACTTGAGATCGATAATCAGGGATCATACCAGTCATAACACCTCAAGTACTTTCAGTAATATTAAACAATCTTGTAGCTAAACTCTTCTCAATCATTTTATCTGGAACCTGTCTTTGTGTAGCTACTACATCACAATAATAGCATCGAATATCCACGGAAATTTGGCCAAAAACACCATTAACATTATCATATTCATAAATTTCTTCATTAAATTTCTTCATTACCAACTCTCTTTATTGCAATAGTCACATGTATTCAAATTAATCATCATTCCTTCAAAACATCGATAAAATTCTAACTCTAAAAGATTACAAATAAAAAATAACTAATAAAAATTGAAATACCTCTTGCTCGCGTCTGTGTGCGCACACAGCCAAAAACAAAGAAAAGAAAAGCGCACACAGACGCGAGATCAACTAACAACCCAACACAAAAATGACATTGCTCGCGTCTGTGTGCACACACAAACCCATCACACAATACAACGCGCACACAGACGCGCATTGAGCTCGTAATTCACCAATTATTATTATTATTATTATTATTATTATTATTATTATTATTATTATTATTATTATTATTATTATTATTATTATTATTATTATTATTATTATTATTATTATTATAATTTGTAAAGTTCTAATTATTATTTTATTTTAGAAGTTTCATTATTATTATTTACTTAAATATTCATAAAACTTAATTTCTACGTATATTTCATGATTTCCAACATTTTCATCCTTTGCATGAATATTTTAATAATTTTCAATATTTTCACGATTTTCAACATTTTCATCAAATATTTTTCAAAGTACTATTTTCAAAGAATTATTTTCAAAGAGTTTTTCGAAGTTCTTCTTATTATTTTTAGTATTATTAGTATTATTATTATTATTAGTATAATTTTTATTATTATTATTATTATTATGTGGAAGTTTTATGATGAAGAAATTTTTAAATTGAAAATTTTAAAAATCAAATTTTAGATTAATTTTAAAAATAAGAAGATATTTTAATGAAAAATATCTTCGTAGAAAATTTGCTTAAATAAGAAAGTTTTATGAAGATAAAATTTGATACTGATATTTACTGAAATAAAATTTATGGAAACAAAAACTGATTTTAATGTTTTACAAGATGAACATCCTAATATGGTGGCAGCGGTAAACACTGACGCAATCACCGAAAGATTGCTACCAAAGGTATTCTGCCAAGGTGACGACTTGGAAAAGTTCATTAAAAGATGCACAATTTATTTCGACGCCAAGGGAATCACGCAGAAGAAAGATCAGGAAAGATTAACATCTTGCATGATTGATGAGGATCTCCTGGAAGTGTACGCCAAAACACTGAAAAAAGCCGAAGGATTCCAGGCTAGGTTGCGATTGGCATTCGATCGCGAAAGAAGGATCTACAAAACTTGTTGGGTTACAAGCGTAAGGGTGAAGAAATAGAAACGTATTTTAAAAAGGTGGAGGACCTTGTTGATAGGTTGTTTGAAAATAAAGAATTTACCAAAGAGAAATTAACAGCAAGGATGGTAATAGTATGTGCGGAGAATAAAGAAGTTGAGAAAGAAGTGATACTACGGAAGATAAAAAGCACAGAAGAAATAAAGGAAACACTAATTCTGATGGACAAAGTAGACAAGCAAAGAGATCAGATAAACAGTATGAAAAGTTACGCCAGAGTGGTCTATCAAGAACCACAGAGAAGAGTACAATACAAGAAGAAAGAACAGAGAGAAGAAAGTATCCGAAGAGAAATGCCAGAATGCTGGTTATGACACAAAATAGGACACACGAAAATTGATTGTCTAATAGAATGCTGGACATGTCATAGAAGCGGACATATAAGTAGAAACTGTCCAGATAAAAAACCTCCAAGATGTTTTGGGTGTGGGAAAGAAGGTCATATAAGGAGATTGTGTCAGGAAATACGTTGTGAAAAATGTAGCAGAAATGGTCATAGATCCGAGGAGTGTTATACAAAGATGAGGTACGGGAGAGCGACGGAGAGACAAAGATTCACGGGAAACAGATACAGTCGGATAAATGGTATTGGGGAAGAAGAAGAAAGGGAATCGTGTGTAGAGACAAATGAAGATAATTTTAGGAAGACGTACCCAAACAACAGGGCTCCACCAGTAGAGGAGTTGGTTGGAGCCATATTCTAACAGAAAATTTGATGGGATATCCTCAAGGGGCAGAAAAATAAAGGATGAAGAACGATTGATACGAGCGTTGGAACAGTTAAAGATCAATTAAGATAGCAAATTAAAGGAAATTATAACAAACAGTGGAAACGTGTTTATGGCAGATAAATGGGATGTGGGTCGCACACATTTGGTAAAACACAAGATAGTTACAAGAGGTGAGCCGATAAACATAAAACCATATCGCCAACCACTAAATTTGGAATCAAAGATTGAAGAAGCAATACGAAATTTGTACGAAAATGGAATTATACGGAAATGTAACTCTCCATGGAATACACCGCTAATATGTGTATGGAAAAAAGAGAAAAAGGATATTAAACTATGCTTAGACTTTAGACAGCTGAACGCGGTAACAGAGAGGCAGGCATTTCCCATGCCAAACATAGACGAGATGTTGGATGTGTTAGGAGGATCCGTCTTTTTCAGCTCAATCGATCTAGGTAATGCATATTACCAAGTGCAACTAGAAGAAGAATCACAGGAGAAAACAGCTTTCTCAACAAAGAACGGACAATATTGTTTCAACAGAATGCCGTTTGGAATTGCAGCAGCACCAGGTACGTTCCAAGAAATGATGACAAAAGTATTAGGCAAAATAAAGGGAGCAATGGTGTATTTGGACGACATCTTGATTTATTCAAGCAGTAAAGAGAAACACTATACAATACTCGGAAAAGTGTTAAAGGCGATTGAGGAAGCAGGCCTAAGGATTAATCCAGGAAAATGCCAAATAATAAAGAAAGAAATCAGATTCTTAGGACACATAATCAGCAAGGAAGGAGTACAGACAGATCCATCTAAAATTCAGGCCATACAGAACTTTGGGAAGTATAATTTAGTAAAGAAACTCCGAAGCTTTTTAGGTATTTGCAATTATTATAGAAGATTTATCAGTGATTATGCAAAGAAGGCAAGGATGTTAGAACAATTATGTAACGGACCAAGTAACAAAAAATTAGAATGGAGTGAAGGAACGAATAGCGTGTTTGAGGGATTAAAATTAGCACTCACGACGGCGCCAATCTTATGTTTTCCGGATCTGAAAAAGGAGTTCATTTTAGATACCGACGCTAGTTTCGATACCATTGGAGCAGTACTTTCACAAAGAGATAAAGATGGAAAGGAAAGAGTAATTGCGTATGGATCACACTCGATGACGAGCCACGAGAAAGGATATTGTATTACAAGAAAGGAACTATTGGCGGTATATTATTTTTGCATTCATTTTAAGCACTATCTCTACGGAAGAAGATTCACGCTCAGGACAGACCACAAGGCAATCAAGTTTATGATGACAACCAAGAAGCCGATTACTTCACAATTCCAAACATGAATCAATTATTTGAGCAGTTTAGATATGTTGGAAAACACCTGTGGAGTCAGATTCAGGAAATTGTTCGAAGTTGTGAGATTTGTCAAAAAACCAAGGCTTTAACAATAACAACGAAAGAACCAGTAAAAAAACAAGATTCGAAGGAAATGTTCGAAGTTATATTCGTGGATATATGTGGACCGTTGACAGAAACAAAAGGAAGTAAGAAGTATATATTGGGCATAATAGATCAGTATAGTAAGTATCAAGTCTTGACAGCGATAACAAAACAAGACAAAGAAACAATAAAGAAAACGATTTTAGAAAAGTGGATTTTAAGATTTGGATGCCCAAAGGAGATAAGAGTTGATTGTGGAAAGGCGTTTGAATCAGGAATGATGAGAGAATTCACAAAAATGCTAGATATTAAATTATGTTTTTCGAGTCCATACCATCACCAAACAAACGGTCAGATAGAAAGACAATTCAGGACAATACGGGATTTGATAAATGCTACTTTACAGGATAGAAAGAAGAAGGATTGGGTAGAGATATTACCAGATGTCGAATTCACTTTAAATGCAACCAAACAAAAAACGACAAGGAAAAGCCCGGCAGAGATAGTTTTTGGAAAAAAGATTAGCAGGGAAAAACGGTACGGGTCCAAAGAAATACCGATAAAGGAAGAACTAGAAGAACAAACAAAGAGAAAATTCAATGTAGGAGAAGAAGTATTAGTAAAAGTAGAAACACGCCACAAAGGCCAGGACAAGTATGAAGGTCCGTACAAAGTGATAGAGAAAGTGCATGACAGACGATACATCTTAAGAAATGAAGATGGAAAAAGGATCGAAAGAAATGTGGAAAAACTTAAAAATTTCTTAAGAAGGGGGATATGAGGAAGTTTTATGAAGAAATTTTTAAATTGAAAATTTTAAAAATTAAATTTTAGATTAATTTTTAAAATAAAAAGATATTTTAATTAAAAATATCTTCGTAGAAAATTTGTTTAAATAAGAAAGTTTTAACAAGATATAATTTGATACTGATATTTACTGAAATAAAATTTATGGAAACAAAAACTGATTTTAATGTTTTACAAGATGAACATCCTAATAATATTAATAATAATAATAATAATAATTATTATTATTATTATTATTATTATTATTATTATTATTATTATTATTATTATTATTATTATTATTATTATTATTATTATTATTATTATTATTATTATTATTATTATTATTAATATTATTATTATTATTTTTTCAATCAGATATTATTATTTTACAAAATATGATTTTCAAGGTCACATTATTTTAAAGGTTGTTCAAAGGGGCTAATCACAACTTTTTGCTTATTTTATAATTGGTTTGAGGACAATAATAATGCAATATTCCTATATTTTTTCTTTATTCATTATTTATTCATTTTCTTTTGAACTTATTTCAGGGTCGGAGCGTGAAAAAATTGTGAATTAAATTGTGAATAGAATAAATAAAACTTTATTTTGAAAATCAAATTGTATATCATATTAAATCAAAGAAGTAATATTGATAGTTTTACAAAAATTCAGAAAGATCCATTGGCAATTCTTGAATTGCCGTGTTGTAAAATCTTTCAATTTCTTTCATAACTTGCAAATCTTTGTTGGTAACAAAATTTAATGCGACTCCCTTTCTACCATATCTTCCACATCGACCAATACGATGAATATAATTTTCTCGGTTTTTTGGTAAATCATAATTGATAACGATGGAAATGGTTTGAACGTCAATACCTCTACACAATAAGTCAGTAGTGATGAGCACTCTTGTGAAACCATTTCTGAATTGGATCATGATTTGATCTCTTGTGGCCTGATCGATATCGCTATGGACTGCTGAGACAGTAAAACCTTGTTGAGTGAGTTTTTCTGTTAAAGATATGACGGTTGTTTTGTAATTGCAAAAGATAACAGCTTGTTTGATTGTGAGATTGTGATATAAATCGACTAAAGTCTCACATTTATATTCATCTTTACCACAGTCAACATAAAATTGTCTTATTCCTTCTAAAGTCAATTGTTCTTTATTCACTAAGATTCTTACTGGATCTTTCATAAATGAATTAGCAACTGACAAAACTTCATCGGGCATTGTGGCTGATAGAAGGAAAATCTGAGTGGCAGGTTCTAAATAACCAAGACAATCACAAACATCTTGTTGAAACCCCCGACTCAACATTTCATCGGCTTCATCAAGGACAAATATTTTAATATTTTCTGTTTCAATATGTCGTTTAATTATCATATCTTTCACTCGACCTGGAGTTCCAACTACAACTTGCATTCCACTTTGGATATTTCTAATATCATCTTTAATATTTCTTCCTCCAATACATGCGCAACATTTTATTCCCATAAAATCACCAATAGATGTGATTATATTGTTTGTTTGTTGTGCTAATTCACGAGTTGGAGATAAAATAATAGCTTGAATTTTGTTTAGTGATTGATCAACATTTTGCAATACTGATATTGAAAATGTTCCAGTTTTCCCTGATCCAGATTGGGCTTGTGCAATCACATCATGGCCCTCGATCGCAGGAAGAATAGCACGTTTCTGAATGGCTGACGGTTTCTCAAAACCATATGCAAAAATTCCTCTCAATAAATCTTCTTTTAAATTGAGGTCTTCAAAAGTTTCAATAGTTTTATTTGTCATAATTGTTTCAATAATTAATATGATACAAATATTACGAGCTTAAATAAACAAATTTCAAAATATCTTGCGTAATATTAAATAATTATAAAAGAGATATCCCAATAGTATTATTTATAAGGAAATAAAATGTGTATTCTTTAATCAATTTTCCGCTAAAACCTAAACTTACATCTAATTACATATTTTTATAAACACCGTTAATATCTTTGATCCTTGTCATGAGACATAAATTACAAACCAAATTACGAATTCTTCATTAAAACAATTTTTACATCAAAATACTACTCTTCATCGTAGCGATAAGAGTAGTGAGATGTAAGCCATATTTACTAAACAAAGGAAATAGGTTATCGAATGAGTCATGAAGTAGGCCAAAGTCATCATGTTGAGGATACCAAAATAATAAATAATATTATAAATAATTTAGAGCAAAAAATTGAGAAATAAGGAAGAAATAACAAAACAAAAGAAATGCAACAATAAAGCGGAGAAAGGTCACTTATAATTTATAATTGCAAGAAAGCAAAAAGTAATTCCAAAATTTGAAAAGAAAATCTAAAGTATGGGAAATGCAGAAAAGTAATAATCTAGTGATAAGAGTACAGAGATTTAAGCCATATTTAATAAATAAAGGAAATAAGTTTTGTAATGAGTAATGAAGTAGGCCAAGATCATCATGACAAAGACAAAGATTTCACCCACGACTTATTGACAATACAAGGAACAAGAGAATTCATTTTATTTGCTCTCTGTACTTTTTTCTATAATGTTTAACTTATCATATTTTTTCAAAATTCAAAAACACACGCCTTATTTGAGAACAGTTTGTCATAGAAAATTAGTCTATGTACGCGATTACCGAAAGATTATTGCCAAAAGTGTTCTGTCAAGGTGATGACTTGGAAAAATTCATCAGAAGATCCGAGATCTATTTCGATGCTAAAGGCATCAATAAAAAAGAACAAGAAAGATTGACCGCATGCATGATCGACGAGGATCTATTTAGAAATATGCGAAAACAGTTAAAAACGCAGAAGGATTTCAAGCCAGGTTACGAATGGCATTTGATTACGAAAGAGACGTAATAAAGGATATGGAAAGTTTATTGAATTATAAAAGAAGAGGCGAAGAGATTGAAACATATTTTAAAAAAGTGGAGGACCTTGTTGACAGGTTGTTTGAGAATAAAGAATTCACCAAAGAGAAAATAACAGCAAAGATGTTGATAGTATGTGCTGAGAATAAAGAAGTTGAGAAAGAAGTAATATTGCGGAAGATAAAAGCACAGAGGAGATAAAGGAAACATTAATTCTGATGGATAAAGTGGACAGGCAGAGAGATCATATCAACGCTTTGAAAAGTTATGCAAGAGTGGTCTATCAGGATCCACAGAGAAGAGGACAGTACAAGCAGAAAGATGAAAGAGAAGAAGTCAGGTGACGAGAAGAACCAGAGTGCTGGCTATGTCACAAAATAGGCCACACGAAAATAGAATGTCCAGTAAGAAGTAAGATAGAGTGCTTGACATGTCACAGAAACGGACATATCAGTAGGAATTGTCCAGATAAAAAAGTGCCAAGATGTTTTGGTTGTGGGAAAGAAGGCCATATAAGAAGGTTATATCAAGAAATACGGTGTAAAAGATGCAACAAAAATGGTCATAGATCAGAAGAATGTTATACAAAGTCGAGTTACAAGAAATCGATAGAGAAACAAAGACCGACAGGAAACAGATACAGACGGATTAATGGAATCGAAGAAGAGGAGGAAATGGAATCGTGCGTAGAGACAAATGAAGATAATTTTAGTAGGACGTACCCAAACAACAGGGCTCCACCAGTAGAGGAGTTGGTTGGATCCATATACTAACAGAAAAGTGGATGGGATATCCTCAAGGGGTAGAAAGTGGGAGAATGTAGGAAGGGTAAGTGAGAGTGTATACAGGTTCCTAAGAAGAGAAAGGTTTGAAGAGGATATATGCGGACCAATGCAAGAAACAAAAGGACGTAAGAAGTATATATTGGGTATAATAGACCAGTATAGTAAGTATCAAGTCCTGACAGCTATAACAAGACAAGACGAAGAAACAATAAAAAAAACGATTTTAGAAAAATGGATTTTAATATTCGGGTGCCCAAAGGAGATAAAAGTTGATTGTGGGAAGGCGTTTGAATCAGGAATGTTGAGAGAATTCACAAAGAAACTTGATATTAAGTTATGTTTTTCGAGTCCATACCATCACCAAACAAATGGACAAATAGAAAGGCAATTCAGGACAATACCAGAGCTGATAAATGCTACTTTACGAGACAGAAGGAAGACGGATTGGACAGAGATACTACCAGAAGTCGAATTTACATTAAATGCAACCAAACAAAAAACGACAGGAATAAGCCCGACAGAGATAGTTTTTGGAAAAAAGATTAGCAGGGAGAAATGGTACGGGTCAAAAGAAAAACAGGTAAAGGAAGAACAAGAAGAACAAACAAGGAGGAAATTTGACGAAGGAGATGATGTGTTAGTAAAATTAGAAACACGCAACAAAAGCCAGGACAGATATGAGGGACCATATAAAGTAATCGAGAAAGTGCATGACAGACGATGTCTCTTAAGAAACGAGAATGGTAAAAAGATTGAAAGAAACGTGGAAAAACTTAAAAAATTTCTTAAAGAGGGGGATATGAGGAAGTTAAAAGATTCTTAAAGATGAATTAGAAATTTGGTAAAAATTTTAAATATATTTTTATTGAAGAATATTTTTAAAAGAAGAAATTTATCAATTTTAAAAAATATTTTTATCAAAGAAATATTTTAAGAAAATCTGAAATTTGTTTAAATAACAAAAATAAGAACAGACAAGTTATTTGAGATATCTTTTATTAAATAAAATTTTATGGAATTATTTAGTGATTTAAAAACGGATGAGAATCCTAATAAAAATGTTAACCTATACGACCATGTATTTCTCACAAAGATATGTTACACCCAATGATCATCTCATTAAATTAGAAAAGAATTGTAACCCTATATGAACATGTATTTCTTGAATGATAACTAAATGATCATGTTTCTATTATAACTATGACTCCTTAAAATATTTTTGCCTCGAACAAAGATAGAAATTTACTACAAAGATAAAGAATTTCTACAAAAATTATCTAATGAATATATATTGTTAATAATGACCATGCATTTCTCACGAAGTTATATAAATTATATTAACTATTGTAATGAACATTAAATGAATAAATTACCTATGAAATGCTAAATATTATATCTTACCTTTTGCGAAATATTATTTTAAATGACCAAACATGACAAAGTTCACCAATAAATTAGTTACTCGAAATAAGAATTCGGTAAGTTACATTCAAAATATTCAAATTATTCACGAATTTCTGATATATTACCCAAATGATCATCTATTTCTCACTAAATTACTTAATAATTTTTAACTAATATACACGTGCTTTAATTTGCTTTTTAATATACCCTTGCGATATGTTGAATGTGACCAGTTTTCAAAAAGATTTGAAAACATCAGAAGAAATAAAAGCGACAATAAAGAAATTAGAAAAGGTAAACAAAATTATGAGCCATATTAATGTTGTGAAGACTTCACCGGTTGTTCAAAACTACAGAAGCTACAAAGATGTTGCTCAAAGAGGAATGGTAAACGGAAAAAATAATTTCAAGCAGCGAAACGTCAGTAACCGACAATTGGAATGCTGGACATGCAAGAAAACTGGTCATATTAGTCAAGAATGCCAAATGAAAAAGAAAATGACTTGTTTTGCATGCGGAGTTGAAGGCCACGTACGGCGAGAATGTTCAACGATTCAATTGCAGAGATGCCACTTACCTGGACACAAGAAGATTGACTGCTATACAAATTTGGAAAGAATGAAGTTTCAAACTAATTCAAACATGAGAAACAATAATTATTATACCCATCGAACAACAAGCTATCAACAATCCAGGAAGACCAATTGCAGCAATTGAAGCTAATGATAAGACGATGCCATTGGAGTATTCAGATGATGCAGAAGACAAATATGAGGATATTCAGCACCCAAAAGTACATGCTTCGACAGGCGAAGCAATGATCGGAGCAATATACTAGGTAATTTTGATATTGATGTAAATATTGGTCAAAAAAAATTTAATAGTGTAAATAATCCTTATATATATATAATAATGTAGAACCTTTATGTAATAAAATTAGTAATTTTAAAAAGTTTCCTTTAAATAATTTTAAATGTTATAGTTATTTTAATGCTGATCGATCTTTAATAAATAATAATAATAATCCTAAGAATCAAGAAGAGTATAACGAAATTAAAGAAGCAGAATATAATAATAAAATAGTAAATGAAAAAGTTTATAAATTTATTAAAAAGGCTAAAGATAAATTAGAGAGAAAGGAAATTGGGTGGATTAATGAAATATCAGAGGAGCAAAATATTTTCACTAAAGATGAATGGAAACGACCGAAATTGAGTTATGACAAAATGCAAGGTAGACCGAGTACAACTCTTGAAATTCAGGGCTGTAGAATGGAATGCTTACTAGATACAGGAGCAAGAGTAAATGTAATGGCAGAAGCAATTATGGACAAATTAGTGAATGTGAAAATCATAAAAACAGATGACATGTTAAGATGTGCAAATGATAGTAAATTAGAGACAATCGGAAAAATATATACTGATGTTAGAATTGGTAATATGGAAAGAAAAATAACATTTATAATTGTTAAAAATATTGTTCCAGATATAATAGGCGGAGTGGGATTGCAGAAAGAGTTTGGAATTGAATTAAACTACATCAAACAAAATGAAGAAAGATATAATGAATTTGTGTGTAAAATGAAAGCTAGATTTGGGGAAAAGATTACAGATAACGAGAGATATCAGAAAGCAATAGAAATTCTAAGATTTAACAAAAATAAAAGACTGTTAGAGATTGTTAAAAACAATAAAAGTGTTTTTATGGCTAATAACTGGGATATTGGATGTACTGATTTAATTGCACATAAAATCATCACAAAAGAAGGGCCAATTACGATAAAACCCAGAAGACAACCCATCAACTTAGAGGAGAAAATAAATGCTGCTATACAAAATTTAGAAAATAATGATATCATAAGAAGATGTAATTCACCTTGGAATACGCTGTTAGTATGCGTGTGGAAAAAAGACAAAAAGGATATCAGACTTTGTTTAGATTTTAGACAGCTTAAAAGGATAACTGAAAGACAAACCTTTCCTCTGCCGAATGTAGAAGAAATTCTAGATACATTACATGGATCTAAGTGCTTTAGTTCTATAGACCTTGGGAACGCTTATTATCGAGTGAAATTGGACATAGAATCGCAAGAAAAGACAGCATTTTCTACTAAAGAAGGACATTTTGTTTAAATAGAGTGCCTTTGGCATTGCGGCGGCACCGGGCACATTCCAAGAATTAATGACAAAAATATTGAAAGATCTATGGAAAGAAGGAGTTATGGTGTATTTAGAAGATATTTAAATTTTTACAAGAACAATTGAAGAACATTACAATGTGTTTGGAAAAGTTCTAGAGAAAATAAGGAAAGCTAAATTGAGAATCAACCCAGGAAAATGTCAGTTATTAAAGAGCGAAGTAAAGTTTTTAGGTCACATTATTAACAGTCAGGGGATTCGGATAGATCAAAGTAAAATTGAGGCTATTGAATCATTTCAGAGGCCTAAGTGTATAAAGAATTTGAGAAGCTTTTTAGGTATATGTAACTATTATCGGAGATTAAAAATTACATGGATGCACGCCTTGGGTCTCACAGACCCAATATTGTTTTCTCATGATTTAGAGACTTATTGATTGGCAAAATAAAGCAATATTAAATTTAAAAAGATTTATTACTTTATAAACAAGCTTTTACATTTTTTTTACTCAAAAAAAGATTGTCTGGGTCTGTGAGACCCAACGCGCCCTCTGGAGGGTTAAGGAATATGTACCAAAATCAAGAGCGTTAGAAAGCATATGGGAACCAATAGCGCAAAAATAATCTGGACTGAGGAATCTGAGAAAGCTTTCGAAGAAATGAAAATGGCGTTCATAACAGCGCCAATTCTCGTATTTCCAGATTTGAAGAAACAATTCATATTAGATACAGACGCAAGCTTTGATACAATTGGGGCTGTATTATCACGAAGAGATGAAATTGGGCATGAACACGTTATTGCATATGGATCCCATGCAATGAGTAGCCATGAAAGAGGATATTGTATAATACGAAAAGAGCTTTTGGATATATATATTATTTCTGTCGCCATTTCAACCATTATTTATATGGTAAACGGTTTGTTTTGCGCACTGATCATAAAGCAATAACTTTTATGTTAACGACAAAGAAGCCTATAACAGCACAGTTCCAAACGTGGATAAATTACTTGAGCAGTTTAGACATAAAAATGGAGTTCAGAAAAAGTACGGCGCATACGAATGCAGATATGCTGTCTAAAAATACATGCGGCAAATGTGTACAATGTCTAATGGACCATGATAACCCCAAATCAGGGCGATTAAAAACTAGATTGTTAACATTGATGACCGAAAATAATGGGAATGAATGGCAAAGAGATAATGCAGAAATACAAGAAATAAAAGATCAAATGAAAGGAAAAATAATAAATATATGTTAAAAGGAAATATTATTTATACCAATCAAAACCCAAATATGGATAGTAGAAACAAAAAGACGAGAAATGATTAAGGAAACACATTTATTATTATGCTACGCAGGAGTAGAAAAACTTATGAAATATATTAGGAACAATTTTGAATTGGAAGATTTGCTAAATGAAGTAAAAGAGACTATTTCAATATGTGAAGCATGTCAGAAAAACAAAGTTTTAACTACAAAGTCAAAAGAAAAAACCCAAGTAATTCAATCTTCAGAACCTATGGAGAAAATATACATGGATATTTGCGGTCCATTAAGAGAAACCTTCAGAGGAGAAAAATATATTTGTGCAATAATCGATCATTACAGTAAATACATATCTCTAACTTCCTATTAGAAAGCAAGATGAAAATACAATAAAGGCAGTTTTGTTAAATAATTGGATATCGAAATTTGGAGCCCCTAAGGAACTACATGTTCATTGTGGAAAGAATTTCGAAGCAAATAGTATTAAAGAACTAGCAAAGGCAGCAGGAATTGAGTTGATATTTTCGAGTCCGTATCATCATAATACTAATGGTGTAATTGAAAGACAATTTCGTACTATAAGAGACTATATTAACGCGTCACTCAGAGAAGGAGTAAAAAAAAGCTGGGCAGAATGAATACCTGATATAGAATACGTTTTAAATGCGACAGTTCAACAAACTGCTGGAGTGAGTTCAGCAGAAATTATATTTGGAAGAAAGATTAATAGATCGCAATGGCATAGTAATAATGAAGTGGATAGAAAGGAAATCATGCGGAAATTAGAGGCTAAAAGACAGCAAGCGAAAGAGATTGGCACAACTAGGAACTTAGAAGTGGGGAACAAAGCAATGGTGAAACAAGAAATTAGAAACAAAGATCACGAGAGATATGAAGGACCATACACAGTAATAAAACAAAATCATGAAAGAAGTTACTTATTAACAGACGAAAACGGGAGAAAAATAACGAGGAATATAGAAAGGTTAAAGCATTTTAAAGAAGCGGTATGTAAGGAGTTAGTAAACCTCTATATAAAATTATTATGATTAAATGGTAGAAGCGAGATCAGTTAGTAGAAATAATTATTTCTGTTAAAGTTTTATATTTAAATTCTATATTAAATTATATCATATTATATTAAATTATATTAAATTAAATCAATTAAATATATGACTAGTAAATACAGTTCTCAAATAAGGCGAGTGTTTTTGAATTTTGAAAAAATATGATAAGTTAAACATTATAGAAAAAAGTACAGAGAGCAAATAAAATGAATTCTCTTGTTCCTTGTCTTGTCAATAAGTCGTGGGTGAAATCTGTGTCTTTGTCATGATGATCTTGGCCTACTTCATTACTCATTACAAAACTTATTTCCTTTATTTATTAAATATTGCTTAAATCTCTGTACTCTTATCACTAGATTATTACTTTACTGCATTTCCTATACTTTAGTTTTCTTTTCAAATTTTGGATTTACTTTTTGCTTTCTTGCACTTATAAATTATAAGTAACCTTTCACCGCTTTATTGTTGCATTTCTTTTGTTTTGTTATTTCTTCCTCATTTCTCAATTTTTTGCTCTAATTATTTATAATATTATTTATTATTTTGGTATCCTCAACATGATGACTTTGGCCTACTTCATGACTCATTCGATAACCTATTTCCTTTGTTTAGTAAATATGGCTTACATCTCACTACTCTTATCGCTACGATGAAGAGTAGTATTTTGATGTAAAAATTGTTTTTATGGAGAATTCGTAATTTGGTTTGTAATTTATGTCTCATGACAAGGATCAAAGATATTAACGGTGTTTATAAAAATATGTAATTAGATGTAAGTTTAGGTTTTAGCGGAAAATTGATTAAAGAATACACATTTTATTTCCTTATAAATAATACTATTGGGATATCTCTTTTATAATTATTTATTATTACGTAACATATTTTGAAATTTGTTTATTTAAGCTCGTAATATTTGTATCATATTAATTATTGAAACAATTATGACAAATAAAACTATTGAAACTTTTGAAGACCTCAATTTAAAAGAAGATTTATTGAGAGGAATTTTTGCATATGGTTTTGAGAAACCATCAGCCATTCAGAAACGTGCTATTCTTCCTGCGATCGAGGGCCATGATGTGATTGCACAAGCCCAATCTGGATCAGGGAAAACTGGAACATTTTCAATATCAGTATTGCAAAATGTTGATCAATCACTAAACAAAATTCAAGCTATTATTTTATCTCCAACTCGTGAATTAGCACAACAAACAAACAATATAATCACATCTATTGGTGATTTTATGGGAATAAAATGTTGCGCATGTATTGGAGGAAGAAATATTAAAGATGATATTAGAAATATCCAAAGTGGAATGCAAGTTGTAGTTGGAACTCCAGGTCGAGTGAAAGATATGATAATTAAACGACATATTGAAACAGAAAATATTAAAATATTTGTCCTTGATGAAGCCGATGAAATGTTGAGTCGGGGGTTTCAACAAGATGTTTGTGATTGTCTTGGTTATTTAGAACCTGCCACTCAGATTTTCCTTCTATCAGCCACAATGCCCGATGAAGTTTTGTCAGTTGCTAATTCATTTATGAAAGATCCAGTAAGAATCTTAGTGAATAAAGAACAATTGACTTTAGAAGGAATAAGACAATTTTATGTTGACTGTGGTAAAGATGAATATAAATGTGAGACTTTAGTCGATTTATATCACAATCTCACAATCAAACAAGCTGTTATCTTTTGCAATTACAAAACAACCGTCATATCTTTAACAGAAAAACTCACTCAACAAGGTTTTACTGTCTCAGCAGTCCATAGCGATATCGATCAGGCCACAAGAGATCAAATCATGATCCAATTCAGAAATGGTTTCACAAGAGTGCTCATCACTACTGACTTATTGTGTAGAGGTATTGACGTTCAAACCATTTCCATCGTTATCAATTATGATTTACCAAAAAACCGAGAAAATTATATTCATCGTATTGGTCGATGTGGAAGATATGGTAGAAAGGGAGTCGCATTAAATTTTGTTACCAACAAAGATTTGCAAGTTATGAAAGAAATTGAAAGATTTTACAACACGGCAATTCAAGAATTGCCAATGGATCTTTCTGAATTTTTGTAAAACTATCAATATTACTTCTTTGATTTAATATGATATACAATTTGATTTTCAAAATAAAGTTTTATTTATTCTATTCACAATTTAATTCACAATTTTTTCACGCTCCTACCCTGAAATAAGTTCAAAAGAAAATGAATAAATAATGAATAAAGCAAAAATATAGGAATATTGCATTATTATTGTCCTCAAACCAATTATAAAATAAGCAAAAAGTTGGAAAAAAATGAATAATATTTCCCCGCGTGTGTATAGCCCCTTTGAACAACCTTTAAAATAATAAGACCTTGAAAATAATATAGGTGATTGAATCTAATTCTGTATCAGGATTTGGTTGAAAGATTTTATCTGTGTTTATGTATACTTTCTACGTTATTTTCATGAGGTATTGTATTTGTTCCTTTTGATCTGGCACGCAATGTGACAAAGAGCTGTTTTAAAATTTAGGATGGCTGCTTCTTCTATTTCTCTGTTTATACTGAACTATGGTCTTAGTGAAAGTAATCCTTTTTCACCTTCAGATAGGCAATTTGTGAGATCGGTTACCAATTCTTTGTTCACTGTAATGTTTTCGTTTCCGTCCAGTGTTTCATTGTTCGTAACAAGGCCTGCTTTGAGCTCCTTTTTTCTCAAAAGTTGTTTCATTCTTTTGTCAAATCGCAGGGAATAATGTGATTCTGCTGTCATGAAAGATTGTCTTTGTACCTCGTAGATCAATTCTTTTGGGTGGTTATTCAAATACGTTTTCAAAATGTTTTCTTGATTCTTTTGTATGAAACAATGAAACACTGGACGGAAACGAAAGCATTACAGTGAACAAAGAATTGGTAACCGACCTCACAAAAAATGTCAGATTCAAAGAAGCAATTCTCATCATAAACAGACAGCCAGAAATCAACACTAAAGAAGAAATCAATGAAATCATGAATTTGGTCTGTTGTCATTGACCTTGAGAATAACTGACAATATATAAAAAATAAAAAAATATAATAAATTTAAAAAAAATAATATAGAAAATAATATAGAAAATTTTAGGAAATATACTTTCAAAAGATAGGATTAAAAAATCAAAATTGCCACATTTATTGAAATATTTAAATTAAAACAATAATTAAAAATTGTCAATTAATTAGTAATTTAAATTAAAACTTTAAGATTAATATTTTTGTCAAAAATGCAACAATTACTCACAATAGCTGAAAATGTCAAAATAATAAATGTTAGCACGTCTACACCGGACAATTCTAACAATTATTTTCTACAAAATTTAATTTACGATTTACTTTATTTGTTGCAAATGTGACAACATTATATTTACTGACCCGTATGCTCTAAAAAATGTTTCATCTGCCGTTACTATTTACAGCTGTTTTTTTAATCACTTAAAATATTTCTTTTTTTAGAAATAAATCGATTGAAAAATATTTTATTGATATTATTGATAGGGTTGGGTAAAAAAAATCTATGGAATGAATTATTTTTCAAAGATGATGAAAAATATTGTTTTAATTATATGTTTAATATATAAAAGTAAATCAACAGGGTTCAAATTCCGCAAAATGTTTTATATTTTTCGGTATTTATACCGAATAATATTAGAATTTCGGCATGAAATAATGTGAGTTTTTTATTAATATTTTTAATGATTATTTTAATAGTTATATTATGTGACTAATTTTCAACTTAATTACTTACTGGAAAATTTATTTATAAGTGATCTTGAAAATTATTATTTTTTTATTTATTGACAAGTTTCATGTACTATTTTTCTTCATATTGATTTTTCTGCAAGTTGCACTTGTTATGTATTTTTCTGACCGAAACATGTGCATAACATGTGTACTCATGTCAACATAGCAATATAAGCAGCAAATGAATGAGCTTATTCATATGAGTTATTTAAATTGATAAAATGAAGCGATTAGCAGATAGAGCTTATAATGAGAATAATGATAATGAAATAAATGGTTTTCCATTGGAAAATAACCATAAAGAAAGACATGTAATTGAATTGAGTAAGCTAGAGCAAAGGTAATCATTTTTATGGTAGATGTAAATTTATTTTTTCTATGAAATTTATAATCGATTATATTAAAATCACAAATTTAATTTTCACATGATATTAAAAAACTGTTTGGTAATTGATGTAATCTGCATATTGGAGCGTAGCCAGAATATGCCGGCTGAGGTGGGGTGGGGTGGGGTGGTGAGACATTTTGATATATGGATAAATATATAGCGACAAAAACAAAAATGTTTTCGGCTAATTCAACGCTTGGATATTTCATGTGCAAAGGTAACCTTCTGGATTGCACTTGGATTATTGTAAAAGGTTCAAAAGTGATTTTGAGTAAGAGTAAAATAGAAAAAAAAGAAAATACTTTGCAGGAATATTCAAATTTTATTAATTATTTTTCCTTTTCTTCCTTCACTGACATTTCCAAACTATATATAAAGAAGTAATTGTCTTGCTATTTTCATTTATATCAGTTGGGTCTGTTCATGAGCGGTATAACCATTTCACTTTGAATACGTCTTTGTATGTTTGACGATTATTTAATGTTATAACTGTATCCTTTAAGGGCAGTAGAGTATAGAATTATACGGTGTTTTCTCAAGAGGATATTTCAAAAATTTACTAATTGCAAACAAATGACAGTAAAATCTAGTACAATGGGTTATCGCGCAACCACTCGAGATGCTCTAAACAATTTTTGAACATTTTAAAGTTTCTAAACTTGAAATAATCATTTTTTGAGGATTTTTTCAGAGAAAGTTTGCACATCGGGGCTTCGATTCGCGCCGCAGGAATTTTTTATACCATAATTTTGAGTTACTTTGCTAATTTTTGAAATGCGTTAAAAATTGTTTTAAAATATAATTTAATTAAAAATTAGCATTATTACTATATTTGAATAATAATCAAGTCATAATTATTTTTTAAACAGAGCGGCTAAGTAAATAATTTTTATTAAGTACGCTATGGTATCAAGTTGTGTCGTTTCAACTTCCGTCGTGTTTAATCCACGCATTAATCAAAAGTTTTTGAGTTTTTTTCAAATAAAAGAGATAATGAAAATATTGTAAAACGAGACTTATTCTGAATGGGAAATCTTAGAACACTTTATATCAATGTGCTTATAAATTTTGTACAGTTTGGCAACTACGCTTGTAAATATACGTAAAGTAAAAAGTAAATTTTACTAAAACATTTGACGATCGGTATATTATAAAAAATCAATAAACTTTGTAATATAGGGAACATACTAATTTATCTTTGTGTTGAAAATCTTGTTCCGCAAGATCAGTGGTCTTCAAACTTTATATGATTGTGAAATTTTTTTTTGCGGAACCATAATTAACTTTTTAAAATATAAGTTTAATTTTTTAATACAATATTTAACAAATATAAAAATCTGAAACAAAAATTTTTTAAAGCTTAAAAATACGTATAAAATATTTAAAAATAACTGATTTTATAAAGTTTAAAGTCTATTAATATAAACAAAACTGTATTAAATTTATTAAAAAGAACTTGAAGACTATAAATCAGTAATTATATCGATGTTTTTTCAAAAACATCGATATATTTACTGATTTATAGTCTTCAAGCTCTTTTTAATAAATTCAATGGAAAAAAAATCAGTGGTGAAATTGGAGAAAAAAGTTCTTATAAAACTGTATTAATATATATTAAACAAAAAATTTTTTAAGCTTAAAAAATACGTATAAATTTTTTTTTCGGAACCCACTTTGAAGACTACCGCACTAGATAATGGTTAAATTATAAGATTCTAACTTTGTCAGGTAAGTCAATTGTATCTCATCACTAAATTCCTACATTCTAAACGATACCAAACAAGTGATAAAATTAATTTTTGCTTTCAATAGTAGTAATTGAAGTAATTTTTTGATAAATCATTTAAAATAATTAATTTTGAAATCGTTGGCAATAATTAATTACTTATTTATTTATAATCCCAGTAAACTGTAGCAAATAAATATTTGGTCTAAGTCGAATATTTACATAAATTTGCATATCAAAATTATAAATTAAATTATTAAATATTAAATTTAGAAATTTAATTTCTATAAAAATAAAAACTATAATTAAATTCATGATACACTGAACCAATTCAATAACAACAATAACATAATTATATGTGCGGAATCTAATAAATTTTATTAATCATAATAAAATTAATTAAACACTTAAAATAAGCTGGGGTGCTTTTAATTTATATAAAAAATTACCATTGTTATTTAATAGCTGATGTCATTTATCATTTTCTACTTATTTGCAAATTAAAACATTGGATTTTTTTTTAAAGCTATTTTTAAATTCTCTTCACACTGTATATATGTGGGATAGTAATTAAGTAAAATGATAAGTTATTTAGACAGCGACGGATTTAAAAATATGCCGCCTTTAGGCCAAAATTGCCCCCTCTCCAAAATTAAAATTCCATAATGACATCCATAAATGTTGACATAAGGTAATCATTAGTCCCTCTTGTACAAGTTGCAACTTGTCATGTCGTCCCTTGAATTGTGAGGCTTTTTTGGTAAATACGGTACTGTATGTAGTTCAGCAATATAAATAATTAGTAACAACATGAAACGGTTGATTATATTTTTATAAAGCGCGTTTTAATACAAAATGTCTATACATGCCATAAATTTAATACACATTGCAACAAATGGCTAATTCAAATTGGTTCAATACAAACGAGAAAAAGTGTCACATTTACTGGTGCTCCGCTTAGTTATTTATTCGTTATTTATTAAACTATTTTCTTTGTATAGAGTTGGGATTTCCTGGTAACAACATTAATTACATGTTAAACAAGTAAATGATAATATAAGCCTTTTGCTGCAAAGTATATATTGAATAAAATGAAAAGAAATTCGATTATAAAAATAGTTCTTATTAATTAATAAGAATTGTTTTTATTATCGAAAAGGTTTTCATTTTATTCAATATATACTTTGCAGCAAACCTTGACAATAAATAACATCCTTTTCAATATTAAAATTATAATTTATTGAATAAATATTAGATTTTTTGTTATTTCCTAAATCCCCCTTTCTTCAACGTTTTATATAATATTCTATAATGAAAGATGTTAATGATTCAAATGATTGCCCAAATTTACAGTGAGTTTCTATAATATGCTTGTTACTTACAAAATATTTAAATTTGTTTACGTTCAGAATTTACGTAAGGTGTTTTACATGAGCTTAAACTTTATGTTTACAGTTGTCGTCCACGGATGTGTTAATGGGCGTCCTAATTATCTGTTAATGATTGTCATAGGGTATAGGCCAATTTATATATGGCCAATAAAATTATTCCTTACGGTCTCTATCATTCATCTATTAACAATAAAAATTAGTTTACAATTTGTTAGCACCTCAAACTTATACGAATATTATAACTAAAGTTGTGAAAGTTCTTTTACATTTATTTATATCAAATGACAGTAATGTCAGCTGTTGAAATTCAGTACAAAACCCCATTAATATCAATATAATTTGCAGAGTAATGATTCTCCTGTTATTGGTATGCTCGATCCCGTTCTGGCCGTTAATTCTAGCTACTATTGGTTTTCAGTCGAGTTTTTTCACCAATAACTTCAACATTGACATGACGAAATCTCACAGACAGTATCATGGCTCATGGCTGGTTGATATGATGAAGAATCTTTTAGGATATGCATCCATTTTTATCCCTATCTATCTGATATCAGCTTATTTGCACAGGATTCGGTACGATGAAATATCAGGTTCGAGCACTTCTTTATTGTTTCTATTTTTTATACCACACAAGGATCCGGGCGTGTTGCAAAATTTATCAAGATGTGCTTGTTCGATACCAAAAATCATTTGCCCATTATATCAAAGAGCCATGCAAATGATAGTAGGAAGGATCTCAGTAGCTATTTCCATAAATTCTGTTCACCATCGCCAGAGGGGGTTGGGTATTATTGTTTGATGCTGGTTTCGGGAATCGGTTTACAATTCTCATATTTGATATGGGGTGTAATACAAGTGAGTAATTATTATTCATATCTCCAAAATACATGGAAGGTCGTAGTTAAAAGTTTGGTCAACTTGAACTTTATTCAAATGACTTTTAATATTTTGGTTCTGTAATAAGGATTTAATTAAAGAGAATTTCTTCATGACAAGTAGACAATATATAAACATGTGTAAATACTAAAAGTTACATTATCTAAGAGGAGTAATCAAGCACTCATATAGGCATTCATTCACAATAATTATAAAGGGTCATATGATATACAGTATAGGGGTTAGTACAAAAAAATATGCCAATACAATTACATCAAAGGTACTTCTAGATATTTATCTTTATCATTTTTATGCATTAGAAGTAAGTTTTGTAAAATAAAAATTCACTTAATGTCGAAAGTGGGAATAAATTTTGAATTAAATCGTCGGTCTTTGGAAATATTGGCAAAGTGAATTAACCGAATCATTTAAATTTTAGGAATGGTTTTCTTTGAAAATTTCTTATTTTGGTCATCCATAACAAGCATCATTGCATTCATAAATCTTATATAATTGATGGGGTATATTTATGGGAATATTCAAGATCATTTTTTCTTATATAGTAAAAACTAGCGCTTTGCAATATTTTGCAATATTTT
The DNA here is from genome assembly GCA_959609185.1 of Schmidtea polychroa. Classification (NCBI taxonomy): domain Eukaryota; kingdom Metazoa; phylum Platyhelminthes; order Tricladida; family Dugesiidae; genus Schmidtea; species Schmidtea polychroa. The sequence continues at coordinate 13,188 of CAUHTR010007674.1, read as the reverse complement.
ATTTTCCTATCAAAATGATTTCAAAGCGTCAACATCAAAACTCAAAGAATCTCAACTCTTTTGCGGTTTGTACTTTTTCCATTTTACTTTCATTATAAATATCACAAAAAAAATATTTTACTTTTATTGATACACAAATTTTATGTAAAATTTAAATAACAAAAAACACCATTTACGAATATATTTTTTATACTTTATATTTCGACAAATTAACTAACACCTTCAGGTTACAATTTTCATCTAAATAACATATGCATTTATTCAATAAATGTCATTTATTTTTATTATGACAAAATATCAAAAATTGATTTTCTATAAAGAACGAATTAATTATAGATCGATTGTTATAATGTAAATAAAATAACAAAAAAAGAAAACGGATCAAAGGTGACCAAAAAATAAAATATTCAATAAATAATGATAATTTAATCGTGTTAAATAAAATTAATTCAAATAAAAACCAATAAAACATTAAAACCAATATTAATTAATAAAACTTTTAAAAATACTTGTAGGGAGTGCATTTTAGGCATTTAGTTTAGAATCTAAAAATCTTATCGTCGTCTCACAAATAATACTTTCCCAATAGTTATTGAAATTTTTTGACAACATTTTAAAGTCAAACATGGAAATAGTTTTTCTGTGTGTCACAAATTTAAAAGATTAAAATTTAGTTATGTTAATCACCAGGTAAAATCTAGGCCATATCAAATTCAATCATTATAGAATGTACGATTTCTTCATTTGTTTCTTCACCAAGGACCTTCACATCTGTAGAGATAATATAGATATGCAGCACATAATTAGATGATCACCGAGTAACAGAGGCAGGGGTCAATGTACAAATACTTATGAATGAATGGAGAAATCGAAGCCCAGTGTTAAGATATTCACTTTCATTAACCCTTTCGCACCGACTTTCCGCTAATGACACTGCTAAATTTATACATTGGAACTTGTTAATATTGACCTAAATATGAAATATTCTCATTTTTGTAATCGTGGCGCTTCTGAATATCCTAGAAAGTCCTGGGATAATAAGTCCCAATAGGCTTTTATGGCTTTTATGAAAATATCCCAGTAGGATCATGATGAAAGTTTCTGGGACGTATTGTCCCAATAGGGGCGAAAGGAGCGAAAAACATGAACCTGGAAATCTGTGAAATTTGTTTTATATAATTATCTGATAAATCCTGAAATTTGTTATTGTAATAAACTTAATTTTATATTTTACCATTACAAATGTCCATAAGGGCAACATGAACAATGTTTATTTAGGGGGTTATGACCAACGTTGCCTCTAAGCTGGGTGTGCGGCGGCCACCCAGGAATGAAATTTCATTCGCTCAATCATCATATTGCAAACAATTTTTTTATCTTAGCAAATAGTTTGAAAATTTGTGATAATTTTCATTGCGTTAACATAATCAGTTTACAAACACGTGTAGATTTCTATACTGAAGTGATGCATATTGGAGTATTTCTTTTGCCATGTCGCAGCGCCAATATTGAATGTCAAATTTATAATTCAATGTAATTAACAGACTGCACAATTGTAATACGATATTTTTTAAATTTCAATAGTCATATTCTTATATTGTGAATGTAACATAGGTTTTATTTTGTTTTCTATTTGTAACTTTTCATTGAATTTCTGTTCAATATAATGTAAGTTGCAAAAAATTTTTTATATTCTTTTCCTAAATTTTGTCCGATTTCTTTTTAATTTAAATGAATTACTCTCATTGAACTTTATTTCACTCATGGATTTTAAAAATTAGAGAGAACGTAGGTTATGACATCCCTTTTAGAACAACATAGATTATTTATGGTAAATATCAAAATGTTTACATTTTATATACAAATATAATTATATTGCTGCCTAATATTTATTTTTGTAAATGTCGGATATCGATTTGTCACTGAGTGATGTATCGATTAAATGGCAACAACTCGATATGCTGCCTATAGAGCTGCCCAGGAAAATATTTCATAGGGAAAATAAAGGAGAAATTTCCCCAATAATCGCCTTGCTAGCAGGAAATGTACACATTAGACATTGTATTCATTGCCATGAACCACGCTCGAGATTTCGTCAACATTTCCCTGAAAATACAACTAAAATGAATTATCAAAATAAATATTTTGTCATTGGAATAGAAAAAAAATTGAAAAAATTTTTAAAAAATTTCATTTCTTTCAATAGAACCAATCGATAAAAATGTCAATTTAGCACATTTTATCATTGATAACTTCCGCTTTTATCTTTTGTGAAAAGTATTTAATTCTTTCATTAGAATAATTATAAATAATGATGATATTGATAATAATATTTCAGTTTTACAATTTCTTGTTGTTGACCTAGAGGAAATTTTTTTAAATAAATATTTTTTGTAAATCTTCAAATATAAATAAGTGAATGTAAACATTTAAGAATCATTAGGAATAAAAATCAAAATATAATTATGTTTAAAATTTTAAAATTGTATATAGGGGTTATTAACCCTTTCGTATCTTCTTTAATTTATGTGTCCCGTCCGTTCCAATCCTAATAAAATTTTCAAAAAATTATTTACAGCCTATCGCTCTATAAACAGTTGGTCATAATCGGTTATGCATGGGAAATAAAATATTCAAAAATAATTTCATTTTTTTACAGGCAGAGGATAGAATGGTTAATTTTTTTTGTCATAGTTTTATAGACACAAGATAGGAAAAGGTTAAAGGAAAACTTTTATAAACAAATATTTTATAATAATTTTTTTAGAACTAAATATAAAAGATTTAAAAATTTTATATCCTTTTATTTTGAGCTTTACAGTAAATTTAATTTCGAGTTCTTGGAAGAAAAGTTTTATTTTGATTTATTTTATTTATTTATTCCAATGAGAAAAGAGAAAATTTTAATAAAAAGGAAGATTAAAAAGCATTTAAAAATTGAAACAGCTAAATTACCAGAAATTTTTAAGGATTATTGTTATAATCGAAAATTATTTCATTTTATTAAATATATACTTTGCAACAAAAGATTTATCTTCTAGTATATAAAGATGAAAGTTTGTTTGTTTGTTACCCATAGAATTCCCCATCGTTGGACCTAGAGTGCTGAAATTTTGCATGTGACCCTCATTTCACTCGGGACAGGTTATAGGCTATGTTTCAACCCCATGTGACCACCCTAGGGTATCCTAAGTCAGTTTGTTTATCTGTCCGGTCAGCAATTTACCATATAAATAATAATTTATTATATGCTTGCTACTTGCAGTTGAAAGTAATATAATTAGTCAAAAGTTTTCAAGGCAGAATTCAAACATGGAGAATTTGAATTTTATTTGATTAGTGAACCAGTTTGCAATTGGGAAAATATTGCCACTTTTATTTTTGATTTAAATTGGAGTGCTTTTTTCGATTTTACAAGTTGAAATTTATTTTGAAAGCTTTTCTTATTGTGAATTAAACATGGAATTGAAGCTGCTATAATACTGTTATTAATACTGGAACGTAATAACATCATTATAGAAAAAATTAATTTAAACGAATTATTATAATAAATGTAAACTTGGGCGAAGCCGGGTACAATAGCTAGTATAATCTATTACTTGTTTAATAATAGTAAATTATAATTTATAAAAACTCTTGAAAAGAGAAAAGCAATGCTTATAATTTGTGTTGAATAGAAAAAAACATTGATCTATAGTTAACATCTAAAGTAAGTAAAACAAGTTAAATGATTTTAGGGATATAATTATTTTTTATTATTATTAATATATTAAAGATTATCCATTAGTTCACGATTATTTTAAAAATATCATATTTATTTAAGAATTAAATTTTGTTTTCAGGAACGTATAATGACGAGAAGTTACGAAGGAGAATCCTTTACTGATTCCCAATTCCTTGTGTTTATTAATAGATTTTTGGCTGGTTTGCTTGCAATATTCATTCTCATGGTGAAAAAGGTCTCTAATCCCACAGTTACAGATTATCCATCAGCTCCACTATTTAAATATTCCTACGCTTCTCTTTCAAACATCCTCAGCAGCTGGTGTCAATACGAAGCTCTGAAATATGTTTCATTTCCAGTTCAGGTATTGAATGTTTGAATTGTTTATTTCCCTAATCCTACCTTTGTAACTGTTCCAGATCCTGGCAAAAGCCAGCAAAATTATCCCCGTAATGCTAATGGGAAAACTGGTGAAAAAGCAAAATTATCGACTTGATGAATTTATTATGGCAGGTTAGATATAAATTAAAGTTCGTTTTTCAAATCAAAACTTGATGAAAAATACATAATTTTCTCATAATTGCATCTGAAAATTAGCTACAATGGGACCCCTTATTAAGTAAAATAAACTATTAGAAACAATCCCTGAAACATTTACGAGCACATAAAAAAATTATTGAAATTTTCTCGCTCGAAGTTTACAGGTATATATACCGTTAGACACGACGGAAAGTATCAATTTGATTGAAACAAGGCTACAATAGGATCATATCTTATAACTGTGCAACTATACCTATTCTAATGATGACTGTTTTGGTCGGGGAATACAAGGGTGTTTTTCTGTTTTTGTTTGCCTCAACTCTGGCTAATGCTGAGGCTTGCTTATGTTTCCACATTATTACAAATTACATTCCATACTGGTTTTAGGCAGTTTATTTTTGCGCGATTTTTCATACGGTATTAGAAAATGGATTTAGAAAATCCGCATAAAAATTGTATGGAGTTTAATGAAGGAACTTTACAAATATTCAACAACTTTTAAAAAAATGTATTATAAATACAAAATTATACTTTTAATCTCTTCAAACATACATGAAGAAATGATGTCAAGTTATTCGATTTGCCATAATTTTATTTTCCTAATTGTTCCAAGGTTATGCAGCAGTTTCGGCCGTTTTTATTGCCATGAAGAGTCACTCACGTTCTGATTTGAGTCTGTAAATATTTGTGGAAAAAGAAAAGTGTTTATAAAAGCTCTCCATATTTAATTATTTATATTCATTATAGGAACTTTTTTTTCAAATTTCACCACTGATTTCTTTTCAATTGGCATTGTATTTATTAAAATGCTTGACTATGAATCAGTAAATATATAAAAAACATCGATATATTTATTGATTCATAGTCAAGCTTTTTAATAAATATATATTCATGTTTTTACAAATGATCTGCTATGTAATGAATTTTAACGAAATGATCTGACATCTGGTCATTCAGAGGTGACCAAAACGCTTTAATCTTTACTTGGGTGTTTTATTCACTCGCAGCACGTTTATATAAGCAAATAATATACTAATAAATCCCCTTTTATCTACTCCATTCCATCAGAATTCAAAATTTTAATTGGTCTCTTCATCTCTTTACCCAAGAAAACATTTTTGGATCATTTTAGATGATATATTTTTACCTTATTTTATCCCTTTGGGTTTTTTCTTACCGTTAATAAACTGATGTAATTAAGTGATTTGTCACGCAGACCGTGTAACTCTCATTGTTGTTTCATATCCTATATTACCCTTGCTAGCTGTTATTTTAAATATACAGTCAACTTTTTCAATAAAGAATGCTTAACTCTGAAAAATTTCCCAAAATATATATAGGGCTTAGAGCACAAAATGCCTAATTTGCCATCCGGACAACAAGTCCTGACCTCCCTAATGGCGCTATGGCACAAATTTATTCCCTTGATTTGTTTAATTGGATGAAATTTCTATAGGCTTTCTGATTCTTCAAAGGAACCGCTAGAAATGTTACAGTAATTAAAGTTAAAATTCATTCACAAAACCCGTTCAATCATATTTGCGACACGAAATACAAAAAATTTTATTTTTATACTCAGCGCCAATAATCGGAATGAATGGCAAGTGAGATATCTCAAATTCTGTCAACGGTGTGAATGACAGGTGTGAAATTGTCAATTTATCTGATCTATGTACACAATCAAATCAGTGCCGTCGATCATTTGATAGATTCACAGACATGTTCGGTAAATGAAAACAAATTTCAAAAAATTTATTGACGAAATCCGTATAAAACGTTATTGAGGGTGCAGAAGTGTACTAGAACTCCTATGTTGCCTGATATTTAGCAACTGAAGGCAAATGGGAAATGCGTTTAATTCTTCCCATTTGAATAATTGAGTGTCGTAATAGGCTGACTCTGACTTATGATATTGTTGGTTTACCTTTAGGGTACGTTTTATGCCTGGATTTAACTGTGATCTTTCTGAATAATTTATTTCTTCCTTAATCTTCATCTCAACTCAATTTTGACATATTCTCACTTATCGTAAAGTTTGCAAAAATACCGACCCCTTAATTTGTCATGGATAATTCACCTCGCAATTCGTGATTAATTTCAGTGAGTCATTCAATTTGTATTCGGGATAAATGGCGAAAGTCTATTATAAGTTTGTCAGTTTCTCTCAAGTATTCTTCAATAGGCATTGTTACTGTCCTTATCTGTAATTCTACTTGAGATTGCCTATCTGAATATTGTTGCTCTTGTTTGTCAGCCACTTACATTGGTAAAAATTACAGGATTAAATATTTGTATACAATTACACCTCACTAAAATTAGAATAGAGTTTGACAATAAATTATCATTTTTGTTCACCTTTGATTTGTTTTAGTTTTCTCTTAGCATTTTATTTATTTTCATTTCGACAACAGATCAAATCTGTTTCATAGGGAAAATAATTATTCTGAAAACGTAATGAAATTAAATGAATTGGTTATTGTAAATTATCAGTTAATTTGTCTGATTGCCTTTACCATTTCTATTATGAGACCAAAAATAGATGTTCAAGTATATTTCCGCATTGACGAAAGTAATGATATATATATATATATATATATATATATATATATATATATATATATATATATATATATATATATATTAGGGTGGTCCTTAAAAATAAAATTTTGAAATTGTCTTCTGGCACCCCTCCAATGTGTTACACTTACAGAAATAAAATTATGTGCAAAAAATCATGCAGATTGGTCAATATTTAGAGGTGGCCCTCAAGCTTTGAAGTTTCACTAAATCGAGAAATTTAAGTCATGTTTTGTATAACTTTGTATGCTTGTATTTTAATTGGAGTGTGCAATGTATTAACTATAACTAGTATTACTGTAGCTAGTATAGTTACTATACTACATCATCCCATTGACAAAATAAATATTCTATGTAAACAAAGATGCTGTGTGCAAATTAGCAAAAATGCTTAAAAACCTTAAATAATAAATAATATTGCACAAGCTTCTGCAGTCGTTCAATGTTTGGAAGAGTGGGGTGTTGCAGATCAGGTCGCTGCAGTTTGTTTTGATACGACAGCATCTAATACTGGTCATCGTTCTGGAGCATGTTGTCTGATCGAGCACAAACTAAACAAAGATCTTCTATTCCTGGCCTGTCGTCACCACGTTATGGAGTTAATAGTTGGGGCTGCCTTTGAGAAGACATCAGTTGGCACTTCAACTGGACCAGATAATCTGATATTTAAGAGGTTCAGAGATCACTGGCTATTCATAGATTGTGACGGTTTTCAGGTTGCTTCTTCAGACCCGTCCGTTGAGTTGCTAGTTGCGCCATATCGTTCTGACATCCTGAGTTTTGCCAGAACATATTTGCAAGCTGAACATCCTAGAGATGACTACAGAGAATTTCTGGAGCTTGCAGTCATATTTCTTGGAGATGTTCCGGATCGCGGAATTCGATTTCAGGTGCCTGGCGCAATGCATAGGGCACGTTGGATGGCGAAAGTTATCTACTCAATCAAAATGTTTCTCTTTCGCAGTCAATTTAAGATGACTGCTTCAGAACAGCGTGGTATTTGTGATGTCGCCACCTTTTCTGTTATCATCCACCTCAAAGCTTGGATGACAGCACCATTGGCTGTTGAAGCACCTCTAAATGACTTTATGCTTATGGGGCAACTTCTGAACTATCCTCATGCGGCTATTTCTGCTGCTACCAGCAAGAAGCTTGGTCTACATACGTGGTATTTGTCCGAGGAGCTTATTGGTCTAGCCCTGTTTGACTCTAGAATATCACATGACTCCAAGAGACTGATGATTGCTGCGATGGATGAAGAAGCTCAAGATCATCCATCGAAGCGACCCAGCATAAAGTCCGATGTATTCCAGGGAAAACGAGGTTTGGAACAGTTCTGCACAGCAAACTCCAAGAAACTCTTCCAGATGCTTGATATTCCTGAAATGTTGCTGAGCAAGGATCCATCTGATTGGGAGCAAGACGAGTCATACGCGCGAGCTCTGGGCGTTGTCAAGAGGTTGGCAGTCGTCAATGACAGGGCTGAGCGTGGAGTTGCTCTCATTCAGGATTTCAACAAGAAATTGACCAAGAATGAAGAGCAACTCCAGTTCCTTCTTCAAATTGTCAATGAGCACAGGCGAGAGTTCCCTGACTGTACTAAACGAACCCTAGCAGCTGGAGCCAGTACTGGTAAACAATCGGACACTGTGAGTGTGAAATAACAATTCAGCGGAATAACAGTTGACAGAGACAATTCCCAACATTTTGAGTTTGAGTTATTTCAACATTTCTAAATCAGTGACAGTTTTCTACAGTAAACTAAACTTTTACAGGCTGCTGTGTGTACTGTGTAGAATAAATGTGAATTAAAATGTAAGAAAACATTGACAATTTATAATATCGAGCTATTTGTGGTATATACAAAACTTCAACGCTCGAGGGCCACCTCTAAATATTGTCCAATTGTAATGATTTTTTACACAATTCATTGTTTCTATATTTGGCACAGATTGGATGGGTGCCAGAATTCAAATTATGAATTTCATTTTTTTACTGTATGCTAAGGACCACCCTAATATATATATATATATATATATATATAAAAAAAACAGAGATAGGAAGATATAGTATGGGTTCTTCTTTCAGGGTTGTGTTTATTAAATAAATAATATGCTTTTAGTTTTTACTTTCTCCAGATGAATCTCAGGCGGGATCTAACGCACTGTACCCAATATGAGAGGAACTAAGATCTAAGATACAGTTAGGTAATATATAAATTGATGGTCAATATTTTCCAGGGGTCATCAGTATCGGTGTAACGTTCTTCCTTCTGGATACGAATTCACGCAAATCCCCATCGACAAATTCACAGTCGGTCACAATTCACAGCCCCATCAGTGGCATGATCCTTCTAGTCTGTTACATGCTGTTCGATTCCTTCACCTCAAATTGGCAGGACAGTTTATTCAAAGTCTACAAGATCAATTCGTTTCAAGTGCTTATTCGCTTTAATAGATCTGTGTTGATTTATTCTGTTATTTAGATGATGGCAGGGGTCAACATCTGGTCGTGCTTCTTCACCGTGGCGTCTTTAATAGAGCAAGGAACTCTGTTTGATTCGCTAGCGTTTGGATTGCGTCATTGGGATTTCATGGAGGATGCGGTTATACTTTCAATCTGTAGTGCATTTGGACAAGTGTTTATATTTTTTACGATCCAGAAATTTGGAGCTGTTGTTTTTATAATTATTATGACGATGCGGCAGGCGATTGCCATTCTCCTCTCATGCATAATCTATGGTCATTCTGTTCATTTGTTAGGCGTTTTTGGAATTTTTATAATTTTTTTAGCTCTCTTTCTAAGAATTTATTTCTCCATTCTTTACAAAACCAAAAATCAAAGTTAATGAGATCTGTTTTATATATTTTATAGCATTTTATTTGTTTTAAGATGTGAAGTCTCTTGTACCGTTAATGGCATTGTCATTTTTATAAACTATCATATTGTTGGTTATTGTTATTTATTTTTCATTCTCTCATCTTTAATCAACACTATTAAGTAAACAAGTTTTTAGTATGCTTGCCCCCCCCATTACGGGAAGTGTAATACACACATTGTGTATTCTCAGTAATAAAATTGAAATATCGAAAATAATGAGCCAAAGTTTGCAATTTCTGCTATATAAGCATTCTTTTACCAGTGAGGATTTCGTTATATGTTCGATGGAAGGCATTCTAAAATACATCCTTGACAATCTACAAGTAAATGCTCTCAGCAATACATTCGCTAGATGAAAACTCCAAATCGCATCGCTATCAGAATATAATTTCGACATCCATCCTGTCACAGATCTTTATTTCCGACCTGAAGTATCCATTACTTCTCAACGCTCGGGTTCATTGCAATATCAGAAAAGACATCAGTTCTCTTCGAAATACTTTGCATATTTCTGTAATGAAGCTAAACTAATTGGTAAAGTTTACTATGGTATATTTATGCTTGGAGTTTTTTCGTTTATTTTAATCTTTAGGCTCTAGGAAGAAGACTTCAACTTATATTCATATCATTGATTATCTTGTTACAAATTTCATATACTCACATTTCGCCCTTAAATTACTCTGCTTTTATGAACTGACAGTGTAATATATGTATTGAGTACCATTAACTTACGATTTCTCCGTACTTACCCTCAATCATTAGATTTCCTATAGAAAATTACTTTGAGGTACTTCTCATTGCTATTATTGGTTCCTTTCCTTCATTTAAATATTAGATAAATAAAAGAAACGGAAGTGAGAGACTGCTATAATTCTTAATTGCTTGACTGAAATGGGCAAAATATTCAATAAGTCAGGTTTTCTTCATACAGGTTTGATTCAAAAGTTTCAACAACAAATGAATAACAATAAGTTGTCTGATTATTGTTTCCATCCTTGCCATCTTCCCGGTAACTTGTTGATGCCTTCCTCGAAGAATTGCCGCAGCTTCAGATCTGGCCATTGTTGTATGTTATGTACCACATCAGAAGAAATAGCGTCATCTTATCCATGTAATGCAGATTTCATTGCTCGGAAGAGATAAAAATCAAAGTGGGCAAGTATGATGGATGCTCAACAACGTTCAGGCGAAGCTGTTTAATCTTTTCTTGTGTGATGATAGCCGTATAATGCCTCGCATTGGCGTGATGGATATAGAGGTTGCCATCAGATATTCGTCTTCGCCGTTTCTCAAAAGCAGTTGCATTCGGTTTTTCCAATAGATCACAGTAATATTTGGCAGTGATAGTCTCACTAGGTGGCAGAACATCCATCAAAATGATTCCTTTAGAGCCCTAGAACAGACTCAGCATGAATTTTTTGTTGGCAAGGATGACTTGTGATTCCGTCATGGGTTGATCGTCAGCACATCGACAAGACTTCTGACGTTAGCGGCTACTGTTCTATCAATAAACAGCGGTAATAAAGTGACGCAGAAAATTGTTGCTGTGGTATTGTTGAAGTAGGTATTCACACGTTGTAATTCTTTTCGTCTTCGCTGCATTGTTTAGCACATATGGGATCCATACATTGCACAGACAGCGCTTTCTCATTTGAATAAATCGTCTTCTCACTCTTTGTCATTTCAGATTCTCTCAGCAATTGTTTTTTTTGTGGGCCGCAGATCTTCATCAAAAACAGCTTGTACCTCTTCCAGATCGTATTACCGACATCAACTGCATGGCTCATCTTCAGCGATAAAGTTTCCACTCTTGAATTTGGCTATTCAGTCAGAGCATGTTCTGATCAAACCGTGCCTTCAACGAGGATGCAGTTGATTTCTTTATGAATTTTATCAGTTAACAGTCCTGCCTTCCAGTTGTAATAAATCGATTTTTCAAATATCCTCTCGAGAAAACTCCATTTTCAGTACAAATACTGACGTGAAACACGATAAATATTAATGAGGAATAATTAACTATGTTCAAAATTTTTGAAAATTCTAATATATATTAATAATAGAATTATTGCAGGTAAAAATTTAATTAACCATGAATTCATACATTTCATTCTGGATAGCTTTATTCACCGACAGAAACTTGCATGCCAAATCTGTATGATATCCCCAATTATAAATGTTAATATATCATGAATATCAATTTGTATATGACTTATTCTTTTCTGCATCTAAAGTTCAAATATAAACATATTCGTGCAGCTTCTTACTACTATCTGACGTTTTATTGTTCTTCTAAAACTTTCAATCACTTAAATTTTATCCGTTTTGTTATTGATACGTAACCTCCATTTTCATTAGTAATGTTAGGCACAAACTGCGAGATAATCTTAGTTGGTTTATTCATTTGGTTTTTTCAAGTATTTATGATTTGTTCGTTATCAAAAATGTCATGTCCGATATCAATTAATAAATTTTTAGCTTCTAAAACTAATTCAGTAAATTATCAGTTTGGTGAAGATTATGAAATTCAAATCATTAAAGAAAATCTTATTAAATTCGAATATAAAGAATCAAATAGCATTGACGAAGATAAATTTTTCAAGTTGCAACACTTCAATCTTGTTACCTACTTTTCAGATGAACTTCACACCAATCATAAATATTCACGAGCTTTGAATTCCAGAGGCTGAAGAACACGAAATAATTATGTCAATGAAAATAAAATAATAATATTATTTGTTTTATAATAATTATTTTTTAATAATTATTAATTAATTCTGTTTATAATATTCCTTATTATCATCTGTTTTTGTTGTTCTAATGTGCAATCTAGTACGTAGAAAATCTTCATCTGATGATGAGGTTTCCATAAAATAGTTAGCAATCAGAAAAAGTTATTTATTTTTTTCCCATCTGGTTAATCTGATAAGACTATTTTCTTCAGCAAGGAGGATTGAATATTTAGGTCATCCGCAAATAAATTATACTAGAGTAAGGATATACATTTGAAATTAAAACTATACAAAGAAACTTTGATTTTTATAACTCCCAATTATGGCTGGTTGAAGTTAGATCTAAGCAAGAAGCAGAGTTTAATTCGTTTCTAAATTAAGGTTCAAAAGAGTTGTATTAAATCCTCTATTGATGTTGGATTGGGGGATTAGGAAGTCCATCTGATAGATTCATCGTAATTCGTAGGAAATTGTTTTGTTCAATATATTTATTGTCCGTTGCTTGTTCTTTTGGTTTTATATTTTATAGTTGTTAGACGTTTGGCATTTTTGGTCACATTCTTCCATGAGGAGGGAGGTATATCATTGCCTATGTATTATTAAATGAAATCTGGAGTTATGTATCTTTCTATTTAGTTTTATTTTAGTCAATTACCTAACATACTTAAACTACATATGACTTGTTAAATTTGACTCCAAACTGCCATGTATTTATATAAAATATATTTAAATTGGCTA
>CAUHTR010007673.1:124298-182129 GCA_959609185.1 Schmidtea polychroa | reverse complement strand
TGTATACTTACCTGGCGAGAAAAGAAATCTTTGTGTCTTCTGCATAGTGCTGATGAGAGCCAAAAGCTTGAAACTAGTCTACTATTGAGATTCGCACTGGGTATTACAAAGCTTATAATGTTTTTATTATTTTAATGTTAGACATCCGTAAAAAGAATATTACACCAGTAAAGAAACAATCGGAACAAAGAAATAGTTTAAGATGGGAAAAGAAGGATGTATAAACGTATTGAATGACTTAATTATACTACTGGATACTGCATAACCTTTGAGAATTTTCTGGTGGACGTCCATGAATGGCAAGATTCATATATATTCATTCTTACATCATTTTGTAATTACTTTTCTACTTACTGGTCAGCATCATCATGCGATACCTTCACAAATATAGTGTTTCTAGTGTCCCGATCATTATAATAAGGTCTTTAATGAAATTACTACAAAATAATTTAGTCAGTCATGTAAAAATGATTTGTGGATTCAATTTAGGAGCCGTTTGGCTGATAGGAAATTGAAATTCCCCAGGAAATATAACATGAAGGGAGTGGAAGAAAAGTAAAGGAGGAAAGTATCATATGTATATATATATATATATATATATATATATATATATATATATATATATATATATATATATATATATATATATATATATATATATATATATATATATATTTATTTATAGCATGTTTAAACTTCAAATATCCAATATGAAAGCTTTACATAATAACTCTGCTGTTCATCATAAGGTCGAAGGTCACGAGTGAAATTAAAGATTGAATGATAATATTTCAAATGAATTACACGAGTATTTTGAAAAATCGCAAATGTAATACTGATGACATCAAGGCGGATTACACCTTCAAAATCGTCCTAGTTGGAGAATCCGGCGTTGGGAAAACAAGCATTTTCAACAGAATCAAGAATGGCATATTCAGTAACCATATCACTATCGGGTTGGATCAGTGCAATAAGTTCGTGTGCTTGGAGAGTGGAGAAATTGTCAAGGTAGATATTCTGTTGTTTGTCCCAATGCATGTCTTGTTTTAATCAGCTCAATATCTGGGACACTGCAGGACAGGAAAGGTTTCAAACGATAACGAAGAACTATTATCGCAATACTGACGCTGTATTGTTCGTATTTGCCGTGAATGATTTGACAACCTTCAGCGCGCTAATGAAGTGGAATGAAGACGTTGTCAACATTTTAGCTGATGATAGTAGGTTACAATTGAAATAATGAATATTTCTATGAATCTGTCCAGTTCTAAAGGTTCTAGTTGGCAACAAGAAGGACTGTCGCACAGTTTTATTACCAAGGGCAGTTCAAGATTTTTGTAACGTGAGAAGTTGCGCATTTTCTTGTGCTACCTCTGCATTAACGGGTAAAGCTTTATAGATTTTTTTGGCAAGTTTTACATTTGATTTCCTTATGCGATTTCCAAAGGAGAAGGAATAAGTGAAATGTTGAACATAATCTCATTGAACTTAATCAAGCGAAATCAACCCCATTCACATTTGGATGAAACTATTGTGTCCTTGGAACCAAACTCTTCACCTTGCGGTTGCTAATTTGACCTGTGCTTAATGAGAATATTTATCACGTGATTTAGAGTTGATGAGATCAACCTGATCCATGTGAGTCTTTGATCAAAGGTTTTGATTATATTAGCCTTGTGATTCATTTGAACTGAATTATAATTATAATATTTCCTATCCTCCTCCTTTTGTTATGTGTTTATCATGGTCCCGGTGTGCCTTACTTCAACATCGGTAAGTATATTACACGTATATTACATCTAGACCTCTTTCCAATTACTTAATAAATATCTCTGCTAAAGAACCCAATTAAAAATGATGGTTACAATAGCTAAGACTAACAGTTATCTAATCTATCAAATAAACGGCACAGCCTTAAATTTTCCGGAACTGATGAAAGATGACGACAATGTAGGATTAGAAGTGTAAGAAAAGAATTCACATAGGCTAAAGGTTGTGAAGAGCATATAGATATTATCCCTCTTTATCACCCTCCCCTGTGGTAGAGGGCTAATATCTACCTACTAAGAGGAGTTCATCAAATATATAACAATATCGAATTGATAACTAAACATATAAAATATAAATTTATAATAAAAATAGATATAATCCGTTGAACCATGGAACTAAATTCAACAAAATTCAGCCACCGAATCTGCCACGCTCTCCATGATATTTATGTTCCATATAATCTCCTAGTCAAGGAAATGTGTTGCCCAGCGTCACTCTCAAATCATTTTCAATTTTATTCCTATTTCTTGCTTTGTTTAAATATACAATGAGGAGCCAAATCCGACTTAAACAAATAATTAATAAGAAACGAAATTAAATTTATGGTAAACGTGACTGAACAAAGTTTTGATTTCATGATGACATACTCGATGATTGGCCCTCTGTAGCATGACCATCCGAAGTGCCTCCCCATGCTTCAGAGTGGTATTATCTATCTACTATGATGAAAGGGTATGGACAAGTAAATGCGTTCTTACCTTATGAGCATTAATTATTTGTAACATACAATATGAACCATGGAATTGCATCCTTTGATGAAAGGAATATTAATTACTGTCAATATTTGGTAACGAACTTACAGGTGTAACAATTCATTTTGATATACTACAGTTATTCTCATATTTTTATATAAAGAAATTTACAAAACCAAATTTCGCCCACAAGAAAACATCCCATACAATCATATCATCTTGTCTTTTGAGATTCCTCTGTAGTGGGTAGATACCCGGACACTGCACCCTACACCATGAAAGTGCAGAGTCCGGATGGGGTTTATGTCAGTATAGAGTATTATGGTGAAGGGATATTTCTTGGTAAAAAAAACTAAGAATGTTTTTATCCCAGGATTTTAGTACAGGAATTTATGGTAAGATATCGATGTCTCATGAAACATTAGACTAAATAAGTAATAATTTAAAGTTTAATGCTAATAATTTTTAAATAAGTAATGTATTGAATGTAAGATATTTTTTAAGAATCGATGTTATCTGAGAAATTTAAAATAGCAATGAAATTTCTAATGCAAATTTAAATGAAATAAGGTTGTGTGAATAATAATATTAGTAATAATAATAACAATAATAATAATAATAATAATAATAATAATAATAATAATAATAATAATAATAATAATAATAATAATAATAATAATAATAATAATAATAATAATAATAATAATAATAATAATAGTAGTAATAATTCAACGAACAACCAGTTACTAAATATCAGCTACCAATATCAACAACCAAGTATCAACAACTGGTTATAAATAGCCAAGTACCAACTTCTAAATATTTACAAACAAATACCGAAAACTAAATACCAACTACCATATACTTACAACCAGGTACCAACAACTAGTTACTGACAACTAAGAAATAACACATAAAAACAATGTCAATAAAGAAATAAATCAAAAAAGTCAATAATAAACTTTTTTAAAAACTTTTAATTTCATTTAATTCTTAGTCAACAACTATACTTCGTTAAATAACTGTGCGAGAAAATACTGCGACCTTGTCGTGTAACAGTGTCGAACGATGAAACTATTGTGCAATAGTTCTTGTCGATATTATATTACGTTGCGGTAATTTAGATCGCTATATTGATATATGTTTTTAATAAAATAAACAGTGTGCTTCTTGTCTCATAACTATTATTTAACAATAATCAACAACAATAATAGCTGATAATCAACCAGCCACTTAGATACAGAGGTTGCATATGACATTTCTGAATTATTTCATTATTTCTAGTACTTTATTCTCAGGCAGATAACTGGATTGTCTCGGTCATAATACAGATTATTAACATGATCGAAAATCATTGCAGGGTGTGGATTAATATTTGGGTATTGATAGATTTTAAATACATGTGATTGGTCCACTATTGTTAGTTTTTGAATACAAATTGGTTGATTTTTAAAAGAAAATATTTTTCATTGAAGAAAAAACACACATTTGATGAAAAACAATAAAAATTCAACAAAGCTCAAAACTAGTCTACTATTGGGATTTACACTGGGTATCACAAAGCTTGTAATGTTTATATAATAATAATCCAGTAAATATTTATCTTAAATATTGATCATTCAAGTTATTAAATCATTTAAATATGAATCATCAAAAATCTTCATTCAAATTAATAAGAATTTTCTAATAAAATCTAGTAAATAATTTACTTAGATTGGAAAAATTTATTGAAATAAATTAATTTTAATAATTTCTTAAAGTAAACTTATCACATGTAAACTCAATCTGATTGACTGATTGCTCAAATCATTTAGAAAATTCAGTATAACATCATTTACAAATTATCAAAGTCAACAATTTACCTTAGAAATATCTAAATGATTATCAATAAATTCCACGGGAGACTGATATAAGCCCTTCTGATGATTACATTAAATCATCGAATAAACCAGTTCTCTAAGAAAATTACTCCAAATGACAATACAGTTGTTTTTTTGTATTCAAGCAAATGACTGAGTCTTACTAAAAACATCAAATTTTCATAAAATACCAACATATCTTTAAAGATTGGTGTTTCAACGGTAAGTACCTTTTAATATTCTTTTAAAGGTGATATCTTCAACTTTGATCTTAATTACTAATATTTAAGTATCACAAATATTTCACTATAAAACTTCTAAAATCAAGTAAATTAAATTGGTAATTAACCCTTTTATAAAATCTATTGAAACTACAATCTACTAAACGACTCTTAGAGATTTTATATTAAGTGTACTTTTCACCTGTAATCGCTTAGGTCTTCTTAAAGAATAAATTCTCCTTAATATCCATCCGATAAAATCTCTATATTCCTTCAAATAACCATATTTTACTATTAACTGATGTCCAACCAATTTAATTTATAGTAATCTACTTAAAATCACATGATAAATCAAATATTTCGCCACAAAGAAGATTAGTTGACTATTTCGCCAAAAGTTATTTTCATTTACATTTAAAACATTGATATTTTATCAATAAGAACTCCCTCAAAGATTATAATTATCGGTTTAAACATAGATGTTCAACCAACTAAATCCCCATTAAAATATCCCCATTACTACATTAATATCCAGCCGATCCCTCACCACAATACCATCGATATCCATCCGACTGTATCGCTTAATTTCCCTAAAGAATTCCACCAATTAAGATCGTATATCCCTCTTTGATATTACTATTCAGTCGATTAAATCCACTTAAAACCCATAGAAAATGTAAATATTCTTCAAAAAAATATGAATTTTCTTAAATTAACTGTTACCGACACCCAACATTCTTCCACTGAAATAATTTAGTAGCTAAATCCATGTATTAAGAGCTCTCTAAAGGATCAAGTCACTAAATTCAATATTTTCGACAAATCAACAAAATATTTCACAAATTTACCATCAAATACTTAACCGGAGATTATAATTTCTCATAATTTTTCATGGGTTCCTTAAATGATATTCATGCAATTATAACCCGAGATATCTTTTAAATTAAATCAGAAAGTTCAGTATATTCTACATTAATTTTAAAGTAAATTTCAAATATATCTTACCATCATTGTCCTTTGTAAAATTAACAGGTTTCTTAGCTCAATATTTTAAAATTATTGAATGTGTAACCTGATTATGGAAAAATTAAAAGGTGGGAAAAAAAATTCATATTCTTAGAAAATATAATTATTGAAAAAATTATTTAGTCAAATTCAATATCATTACAAAGTCATTGTTATCATCAAAATTAAATAATTTATTCAATCACTTGATTATTGTAAATACTCAAATTATAAATCTAATTGTCATTATAAATAATTTTTATTTAAAATAAAATTTAAAAATAAGTCAAATCGATAAAAATATGGCAAATTATCAAGAAATTAATTAAATTTATCTTAGAATCACCATTAAAACATAAAACTGTTAAATATCCATTCAATTAACTAAAATTCAGAGGAAATGATAGAAATTCACTTGAATATTTCCTAAAACCAGTTAGCATCAACACAAAAAATAGTCAATGAATTTAATAGCTCTAAACGCCCAAACTTACCTAAATTTTCACTCAATATTAAAATCATAAATTCCATCAAATTTATCATTAAATTTCTTTAAAATTACATAAATTATTCAAATTATCACAGATCAAAATTATGCGAAGGTGTCACGAAGCTTCATTATAGAGTCAAATGGAATAAGAAAAATAAAAATTATTACTTATTTATCCTCTAACATCGATTATTTAAAATATCATACGATGAATTCCTGAACAAAAATCCCATGGGACCTAAAATATTTCCCTCACTATTGTGTTTCACATTGACATAAACACCATCCGAATAATGCACCCTAGTTCATTTTGACCTGTAAAAAATTAGCCAAAAAACCCATTAGAACTCTGCACTACCGGGGAAGGAGGTTACAGTATTCTGATATCTACCTACTCTCGGTTTCTTTTATTACTCCCCTCTTTCAACATGAAAAATCTATTTTGACGAAATAAATGGAATAATAATAAAAACTGAAATGAAAAACAGATTCCAATTCAAAATTATGATAGAAACTGGGTCTCTAAATCACAGCGGATGTTTGAATGCAAGATGAATTATTTGGTCCAGCAATAATAATACATAGTAAACTCATGCAAATAATGAATTATTAATAATAAATATATATATGTATATGTATATAAATACATTAAACAGTTATTCTCTGCTTCTCGTGTGACCGGTGCCAAAATACGAAAGATATCATATTGTTATTCCACACAGTTTTCAATGCGATATCCTCAAGGGATTTCTTGTCAGCACAATGGTACCATTGGGAGAGATCACTATTGCAATCTGATTCTGGCGGGGGCGGTCTAGTTTGAATGTTGTTAACACATCGCTTGCACTTGAATCTGCACGTGAGAAAATATTGACTTGTTTGATTAATTGATTGCTCACTTTTCGTGCGTGTCAGACAATGTTCCTGGACTATATGAAAATAGCTCTTTCAATTCTGACAAGCTGAAATGTCTTTCCACATCTTCTTCTTGATCGATTACACAACTACTTAATGCTTTCTTATGCGCCTGCCGCTGAAGGATTTTCTCTTCAATAGTGCCAGTCTGAATGATGCAAGCATCATGTGTAATGTTTCACTTTAATTTATCCAAATAAGTTACGGCTATTAATCTGTATATGAAACATTGCTTCTTCTGTCCATCACGCCACACTCGCGCCATAGCTTGCTCGTCATTGGCTGGATTCCAATCGGGGTCAAACATAAACAATCGGTTAGCGCCAATCAGATTTAACCCGCACCCCCCTGCTTTGCTGCTCAACATGAAAACAAATTCCTGGCTCTAGTTACGGAAATTATTATTAATATCATTATCTTATCATGGCCATTATCATATTATCAACTCACATAAGGGTCATTGAACTTGTCGACAATTTTAGCTCGCTTCTTGATGGACATTGATCCGTCCAGCCTGACAAACACGTATCTGCACCATTATATAATATCGGTTACAACAAGTCATGGAATGAAATATTTCTAGTTACCCTCGGGTCTTGCACATGAGCTCGCATATATCAAGTGTTTGTGTATAATTCGACACGACGACCACCTTGTCATTGGTGGTACTCTTAATGAGTGCTAGCATACAATCGAGCACCTGAAACTTGCCTAGCCAAAGGGAATGCACAAATTAGTATCAATGCGCCACAAAATCAATAGTAACACAATAATAATAATGAAATATGAGAAATGGTGGCAGTCAATCTCTGCCCTCCCCCCCTTTCCGATATATGTCACAGTAATTGGTGAGCATTATGATTGCCTTCATTTAGGGTACCCCTCCAATCGGAGGGTTGATGAAAATTAATTGCAATTGCTTACCTGTTTCAACCGAGACCTTGACAATATGATTATTAATTATTGCGCAACCCACCCGTATCGGACACTTAATGGTTACGTACGTATCTATTGATTATTGAATAGTTGTTATCGATATATCGATGATTATTATTGATTGATTATCAATGATATTTGATTTATGATCACAATTATTATTGATTAATGATCACATATAATAGTGATCATGCAATTTTATAATTATCGGTTGTAATCAATTATTGATTACAACATAATATCGGAATAAAAGTGCCCATATGCCTCCAATCAATGACCAATCCCATCAAAGCTAATCAATTGGGGCCAATTGACCAATTGGATTCATCCGCTACTAAATTCAGGCGCCTCCTCAACACCATTATCATCTGAATCGCAATCAATATATAAAAGCAATAGAGATAAAATCAATCCCAGCTGGGAATGCCACCGCAATTGCCAGCCAGCTCACCTGAATATTGCGGATTGAATCGATTCGGGGAATATCCCTCCGGCAGGTAACTGAAACTCGTTTCGAATCCATCAGCGCGCTCGCTCATTTTGTCATAGACGAGATCGGGATCTAGAATGCAGTAAGTAACGCATCCATCAATAATTCACTGCTTGGTTACGGTTGCAAATCTTTTTCAATGAGGTGATTGCTTGGAGAGATGAGAATGCTACTTTCTGTCCGGCGGCTTTCAACAGCACATCTTTTGCTTTGCGCTTCATGAAATCCTCGTAGATCTGCTCTTGAACTGAGATCAGCCTGCAGCAGACAACTTGCTCAACTGAATCAATACTATTAATTGGCGGCTGCGTGTCAATGATTCGATTGATAGATTAATCAGGCAATCAATCAATAAATCAGGCAATCAATCAATAAATCAGGCAATCAATCAATAAATCAGGCAATCAATCAATAAATCAGGTAATCAATCAATAAATCAACCAGTCAATCAATAAATCAATACTCTTGACGGGGAGATATTTGGTAAGCAACGATTGGGTCCGACGGATGATGCAACAGTTAACGATCTTCAGCAGCTGGATTGATACAGGCATAATTGATCAATAATTTTGGCATTCCGTCAATAATCTACTCCGTACCTCCTGCAATCTCTCCTTGCCTTTGCTATGATCTTCCGGTGACGCGTCCGCATCCCGACTCCGCAATATCGGTGTTTCGTAATGCCGCTTGAATTCCGAGGCAGTCCCAAGGATTCCCTGATTGACAAAATGCACCAAGCTGAAATATTCCAGCAAATCATTCTGAATCGGTGTTCCCGATAGGAGGACTCGTTTCTGGACATTCAATTGAATGAGGGATTGATAGGTTTGGTTCTCGGAATTTTTCAATCGGTGGCCCTTGATGATTGGATAATAAAATCAATATCAATAAATAATAACAATCAATAATAACAATCAATAACAATATTCAATAGCAATAACAATCAATAACAATCGATAACAATAATCAATAGCAATAATCAATAACAATAATCAATAATAATAATCAAAATAACAATAATCAATAATAATAATCAAAATAACAATAATCAATAACAATAATCAATAACAATAATCAATAACAATAATCAATAGCAATAATCAATAATAATAATCAATATAATAACCTCATCACACAAAATGAGACCCACGGAGCCCCTGTGGAGAACCTTGGCGTGCAACCGAAAAGTCTCATAGGAAATAATTAGCACCGGATATAAAATCCGATAGCCGCATTGATTGACAAAATAATCTAAATTAATTGTAGTGAAAATGACCCAATCAAATAAAAATACTTAAATTCTTATCAATGTCGTCCTTGGATCCGGAATCAATGGTCATACAAGTGACCTTGGCTGCAAGCCATTTGTTGATTTCATTCTGCCAATTCTGAACGATGCAAATATCACAGACATGTAATGGATATGAAATGCTGCTCAACTCACCTTTACCAAGCTGCTTGGCGCCACGATAACAGCTTTATCAATGAGAGGCTTACCGGTTGGTCCTTGTCGCTGAATGAGGTGCAGAATTATTGATTGTGATATATTGATCAATGCCTACGGCAATTTGCAACAAGGACAAATGGAACATGGACAAAAGGAACAAGGACAAATGGAACATGGACAAAACGAACAAGGACAAATGGAACAAGGACAAATGGAACAAGGACAAATGGAACATGGACAAATGGAACATGGACAAATGGAACAAGGACAAATGGAACATGGACAAATGGAACATGGACAAATGGAACATGGACAAAAGGAACAAGGACAAATGGAACATGGACAAATGGAACAAGGAAAAATGGAACAAGGACAAATGGAACATGGAACAAGGACAAATGGAACATGGAACAAGGACAAATGGAAAAAGGACAAATGGAACATGGACAAATGGAACAAGGACAAATGGAACAAGGACAAATGGAACATGGACAAATGGAACAAGGACAAATGGAACAAGGACAAATGGAACATGGACAAATGGAACAAGGACAAATAGAACAAGGAAAAATGGAACAAGGACAAATGGAACAAGGACAAATGGAACATGGAGAAATGGAACATGGACAAATGGAACATGGACAAATAGAACAAGGAAAAATGGAACAAGGAAAAATGGAACAAGGACAAATGGAACAAGGACAAATAGAACAAGGAAAAATGGAACAAGGACAAATGGAACAAGGACAAAAGGAACAAGGACAAATGGAACATGGACAAAAGGAACAAGGACAAATGGAACAAGGACAAATGGAACAAGGACAAATGGAACATGGACAAATGAAACATGGACAAATGGAACATAGACAAATGGAACAAGGACAAATAGAACAAGGAAAAATGGAACAAGGACAAATGGAACATGGACAAATGGAACATGGACAAATGGAACATGGACAAATGGAACAAGGACAAATGTAACAAGGACAAATGGAACAAGGACAAATGGAACATGGAACAAGGACAAATGGAACATGGACAAATGGAACATGGAAAAATGGAACAAGGACAAATGGAACAAGGACAAATGGAACATGGACAAATGGAACATGGACAAATAGAACAAGGACAAATAGAACAAGGAAAAATGGAACAAGGACAAATGGAACATGGACAAATGGAACATGGACAAATGTAACAAGGACAAATGGAACATGGACAAATGGAACAAGGACAAAAGGAACAAGGACAAATGGAACATGGACAAATGGAACAAGGACAAATAGAACAAGGAAAAATGGAACAAGGACAAATGGAACAAGGACAAATGGAACAAGGACAAATGGAACAAGGACAAATGGAACAAGGACAAATGGAACAAGGACAAATGGAACATGGACAAATGGAACAAGAACAAATTGAACAAGGATAAATGGAACAAGGACAAATGGAACAAGGACAAATGGAACAAGGACAAATGGAACAAGGACAAATGGAACAAGCCCACGTACAAATTGGTGTATGTAATGAAAATTCATCAGAAAAATAGCCTAATCCAATCAACAAACGGATGCACAAATATGCGCAAGATGAGCGGTTCCCCTCAGTGGCTACCGTAACTGAATAGATGTGATATATGATATATTCCATATATACATATTTGGTGGGCAGTGCAAACAAATTGACAGTGGAACCAGTCAAAGCTTACCAGCAAAGTCCACATTAAGCTAATGCATTGCAATGTTTTCCCGAGGCCCATTTCATCAGCCATAATGCAACCATAACTGTCAGCTATTTGTAGCCCAGTCACACAGTCGTACATAAATTTCACACCCTGCACATTATGAATTACAATGTAATTACACAATGACACATTTCATACTTCTCTCTGGTGAGGTCTCAGCACCTTGGATAGCATAGGGTCCACAACGACATGGACGGTCTGTTTGTCTCTGAGGAAATGGCATATCATATAATATATCATAGAAATATATATTTATTGATTACTATCTGTCAATGTTATGGTGCTAGGGTCAGAGGGGGCAATTTGTGCAAGGGTGACATGGAGGCAATTGATGCATATAATTGATGCATGGGTGAGAGGGAGCAATTGGTGCATGAGTGAGAGGGAGGCAATTGATGCATGGGTGAGAGGGAGCAATTGGTGCATGAGTGAGAGGGAGGCAATTGATGCATGGATGAGAGGGAGGCAATTGGTGCATGGGTGAGAGGGGGCAATTGGTGCATGGGTGAGAGGGGGCAATTGGTGCATGGGTGAGAGGGGCAATTGATGCATGGGTGACAGGGGGCAATTGGTGCATGGGTGAGAGGGGCAATTGATGCATGGGTGACAGGGGGCAATTGGTGCAAGGGTGACAGGGAGGCAGTTGGTGCATGGGTGAGAAGGGGCAATTGGTGCATGGGTGAGAGAGGCAATTGATGCATGGGTGAGAGGGGCAATTGGTGCATGGGTGAGAGGGGGCAATCGGTGCATTTGTGAGAGGGAGCTATTGGTGCATGGCTGACATGGAGACAATTGGTGCATGGGTGACATGGAGGCAATTGGTGCATGGGTGGCAGGGGGCAATTGGTGCATGAGTGACAGGGGGCAATTGGTGCATTTGTGACAGGGGGCAATTGGTGCTAGGGTGACAGGGAGGCAATTGGTGCATGGGTGACAGGGGGCAATTGGTGCATGGGTGACATGGGGCAATTGGTGCATGGGTGACAGGGGGCAATTGGTGCATTTGTGACAGGGGGCAATTGGTGCATGGGTGACAGGGAGGCAATTGATGCATGGGTGACAGGGGGCAATTGGTGCATGGGTGACAGGGAGGCAATTGGTGCATGGGTGACAGGGGGCAATTTGTGCTAGGATGAGAGGGAGGCAATTGGTGCATGGGTGACAGGGAGGCAATTGGTGCATGGGTGACAGGGGGCAATTGGTGCATTTGTTACAGGGGGCAATTGGTGCATGGGTGACAGGGGGCAATTTGTGCTAGGATGAGAGGGAGGCAATTGGTGCATGGGTGACAGGGAGGCAATTGGTGCATGGGTGACATGATCGATGAAATGACAAATGAAAAAGAAGAAAATAAATTACGAAACGCTCAAATTATTGGATGATGGTAATGTGATTCCCTTGATTTCCCCTGCATTGCGTCCTCAATGTGATCATTATAATCAGGCCAATGGAGAGACGTGAGAATTTGTGCCATTTATCTCTCATTTCACCACCTTTACTATCAGATAACTATTTAGCCCTCTCGATTAAACCCTCTCAAAATATAATCAAATATAATCAAGATATAATCAAATATAATCAAATATAATCAAAATATAATCAAATATAATCAAAATATAATCAAATATAATCAAATATAATCAAAATATAATCAAATATAATCAAAATATAATCAAATATAATCAAATATAATCAAATATAATCAAATATAATCAAAATATAATCAAAATATAATCAAATATAATCAAATATAATCAAAATATAATCAAATATAATCAAATATAATCAAATATAATCAAAATTAAACAAATTAATAAATGAATGAATTAATAAAAGTATAGAACAAAAACAAAATGCTCACAAATCAACTTTCAATTGGTCGTGAGCAGACATTTCTGGGGGGCTGTAGAGGACGAGAGCGTCTTCTTCGAACGGGTCAAACATAGCGATTTTGCTGCCGTTCCTTCGCATGCCCAGGATACGTGAATGGGCACTGCCTAATCAATTCTCCATGAATATAATTCATACAGGGTCAAGTTATACCTGAATAGTTAGGAATTGGCACTTTAAAGGGCTTTGATAATAGTTTTTTTATTTTTTCCTCCTAAACATTTCAGTAAGATATAGTTCGATAATTCCTCAACAATGTTTATTACGTAATTGTCAATATTTTCTTGATCTTCTTTATCATCAGCTACGCATAATTTTCTGTAACTAGATACATATACATAAGGCGAATGGATTTCATCCGGTTTCCTTTTAATGGAGTTTCGTTTGTCCTTGATATCATTCTATTTGACCAATATAATACATTCATTAATACATACAAATAAACCAACTATGGAATTATCCGAAATGGAACTGGGGAAAAAGGTTTCTCCAGATTTGCTAGGAGCTTGACTTCTTTTCTAAAATCAATAATAAATATATAAATTTTATATTTTTAAATAGTAATTAAATTAAAAAGCAATTTTCAAATATATTATTTAAACAATTTCAATAAAATTTAATAATTATTTATAAATTACGTATACTCTTTCACTAATCATTAATCATTTTTTAAATAAATCTTTAAAATTTCATATTAATCAAGATTAAAATTAATTGTATAGTTATAAAATATATTTTATACCGATATTATTTCATGAACGCTTGAAATCTAATTAATTAAATAATATATTTTTATAAGTACTAGGGAAATCCCAGCATGCGTTGCAATGCCCGTCAAGAAATTTTTATACACCACTTGCACGAAACAACAACTCAAAACGCACTGTACGTTGTTCGAGCTTTTCGGTTGCTCTTTTGACTCTTTCGTTTCGCATCTGCTTTTTTTCCACTTCTAGCTCTTTCGGTGTCATATTTTTTATTTGTATTTTGTTTTTAAATTATTTTTAATTTCTATAGTTTTAATATTTATTTGGAACTGATGATATATATATAAAATTTCATCTATTTTGTGATTTCATTCTTTGTGATAATCAAAACTATATAGATTTATAAAAAATAATTATAATGTACAAAGTATTTATTTTACATTACGTTGCAATACATACATTGTCTGAAACATAAATAAATACTCTATATTAGACTACTATATAGTAGACTTTCGAATGATACATAACTTGTGTGAGTAAAACTTTCCCTTATTTATTGCGGTTAATTAATAAAGGAAAAGGGGAAAATGGCTTAACAGCCGTCAGAGATAAAAATTGAACACTCGGGGAAAGCATGAGAGAGAAAGTGGAAAAGCACTTGATTATCTTGAGTGCCACAGGAGAAGCAATCTATATAAAGGAAAACTGGTGAACACGAGTGAAGAACAAAATTTGGAAAAGGGGGAGACAATTTGTGAGATGATTTGAGAGACAATTTGGGAGATAAAATTATTGGAGAAAATTAGACAACGTCTGACGAAACGTTGTTGGGGAAACGATTGTGAAAAGAATTGTAAAGAAAATAATTGTGAAGAATAATTGTTGAAGAAGATTTGAATAAAAGAATTAGTTGAAAAATTAAACGAAAAGAAGTTACTTAATTATTTGAATAAAGTTGTGAAGAAAGTCAAAGAAAACAACCAGCTCAAAGTCCCAATTGATAAACCAATCAGTACTTTGTGATCTTTTAATCCGGTGTTATACGCAAGTGCTATTCCTCGCCGAGTGTTGTAATAAGCATTGTATAGACACCAAGCAGAGTGTGTATTGATTGTCAGTGTAAAGAGAAATTTTTTTGTGATTATCAATAAAGATTTCTGTTGACAAGTGATATTTGTGGATCGTATAAAGACACGTGTGGAGTCAGAGTAACATTTAAATTTATCACCAACTCAATAACCCAACAATCACATCTTTAGCAGCTTTCATACCAAAACTACCAATACGTTTAAAAATAGGAAGTGTGAATCTCCCAATTGTTCGGAACCAACCTGATCCGTACTGTTTACCAATAAAAGATAGTAATTCACCGCCTGATTGGCTATCACTATGCATACTAATAATATCAGAATTAGCCATCTACTTTACGAAAATGTAGTGTCAAATGAGTTTTCGAATCTTTTGGAAAGTTTATAAGGTTTCCACTATCATCACGAATATTTATTTAAATACATGGGATTATCGATATTTATATTGACAACTTCATCATGTTCATATTTTCCAATCCATACCGATTTCAAAAGAGGCATACTTGAATCACTAACAATTATGGGCTCAATAATATTAGTATATATGAACATTTGGTTGATGATGTTCAAGTATTCTTGGTTTAGGTATACCAGACGATTTTTCTCAATATTTTTACTTCTCTAATCTAAGTGTATTTGTCAAATTTTTATCAAATGTAACTTCACAAATGTCATTATTCAAACTGAAGGTAAATAACAAATCTTTCACAATCTCCAAATTTTTAAATATGTGTGAACAATTGGATTTTAAATATTTAAGTAATACATCAAGTTTATCAAAATATAATTCGTCAGCAAAGGTGAATGATTCTTCAACTTCATTATTTTACGATACTGATATTTTGATTTCTTCTTTCATTAAACTGTTTGGTTAAAATAGAGTATATTCTGTTTCCGTAACAACAGCCCTTGTTACGAGACTGCCAACTGCTCCTTCAGCAGCCAAGAATTTGGCAAATACGAGCGGAAAAGAGTACGAAATCTGAAATTAGACAGCGAAGCCATCCATGAGAAATTCTAAAAACATTGATTTAATTATTTCTTTTGCTGCTGTAAGCATCAATTGGTTATTAATATTAATAATATTGTTGGGGTTCAACAAGAGAGGCACAAAAATAAGGTGAAAATTCAATAAAAACACCAAATTCACAATAATAATTTAAAGTACAAAAATATTAATTAAAAATCAAAAATTTTTAAAAATGAATATTTTCCGGGGGAAACTGGGATGGGCGGATGCCGAATAATGAGACGAATTCAGATATATTTAAAAAAATCAACGGGGGTCCCTAGAAGGAATTAATTATAAAAAACTAAAATTAATTAAAAATTAATTAGCTAATGGAGAACCCGAGCTAATGGAAAACCCGAGCAATGTGAGAGAACCTGAATGGTTATCAAATTAGTAGAGGCAATTAAATCAGCCGACGAATAATTTAAATGGGACAAGCCATCAAAAGAGATGAACAATAAATTAATTAGAGCGATCAGAGGAAGCGCGGGGAAATTGGATCCGAAATAATTTGACAGGGAAAATCAAATTACGAGATGAGTATAAAAGCAACCGGCAAGTAAACAGAATCGCCAATAGGTCGAAGAAACGTAAACGAATAGTTTGGCGAGAGTAAACAAAAATAACTTTGAACTTAGTGATAACTGAATATTTTCTAATTGAACGTTCCAGAAATAGACATCTCCCGTTGGAAGATTAATTCCTGCGCAAGGTTCAGATTGATATTGAAAGGCGCTGAGCAAAAGAATTGTTTAAAGTTGTGATTGTTTCATTTAAGAGTGTAATCGATAAAAGTTTAATTGTATTAGTCTTGAATAAAGATTTTGTGTTGAGTTGTTTAACTTAATTTCAAAAGGACACCGAGGAGTCAGACCGTGATACCGACTTGCACAAAATACCCAACAAAATGTTTATTTTATCAAATTTTCTGATTTTCAAGTTCTACTCATTATTTAGTTAAATTGAAGAAATGTTTCCTTAAGAGCTGGTTGATCCAAGTCATGTAATAGTAATGAGAGGAGTTAGTAACAAGGTGAATCATATTATATATAAGCTTCTACGATGAGCTCATGAACCCGGAGGCTCGTCAATGAATTAGCAGTCCTTCTGATGGGGCTCACCTTTTGCTGACGGCTAAACACTAAATCAGAGGGTGCCAACGACGCTTATGTTTGTCACTTAGGTATCAAATAAATATATTTAGCGGTTGCGAGAGGAATGCAGATATAGTGAAAGCGGGAACAGGGTAAGACACCAACCAATGATGACAACCGATTCGCAACCCACCATTATAATTGTGTGATTATACGCCCTCTTGACTTATAGCAAAGCTGCGATATGAAGTTAGATAATTCTAATCAAGTTTCAATTTTATTTTCAACAGCCATTTGGCGCTTCATTCATATTGACAGGGTCAGATTTATTGAAATAAGTGATTGATAGTTTATTTGTTTCATCCTTATTATCATTGTCAATGGCGTGCTTCCAGCAATCATATACGATAATTAGCAGTAGAAAGCGACGTAATTGCATGCCTAGAATACCACAAAGTTATAAAATAATATAAATGAAGATTTTCATTGAAGGAACATGAATATAGAGACAATCAAATCAGCTCATCTCGGTAAGCGTCAAGCTTGAGGCCTGCATATTTATTGCATGAAAATCAAATGAATGATCAGTTATCACTAAATAAATCCCCTTGATAATTGGATCAACCCAACGCCAACCCAATCAACACAAATAGCACCCAAAAACGTACAACTGCCCAGTTTCAGTTTTAATTTAAAATAGCTATTTGAAGCTGATCTTAACTTGCTGTGAGCAAAGCATTTTATCCAGGAGAACGCTCATTTTATTATGACTGTATTATATGAACCCCAATTGAATATTTGGCAAGGCGTTTACATGGAGTTTACATGAAACCCCTTTGGTAGCCGCCATAATTTAGCATTCGATCATCTATCCGATTGGTTCAGATATCTACGTAACTCGAATCCATTATCATAAGTGCAACATTCGACATGATATTATAGGACTGGAACCCTCCCCCTCCCCCAAGACAAATAACATCAGCGTAAAATTCACAGAAATCTCCCATCGCCATCAAAATGAAAACTCACCGTATCGCAAATTTATCTTAAAACTAAATAAAATTAAAATACAAGATAATCAACATAATAACTGCATCATTGTGAGCAATATCCAATCTTGGATTGAATAGGGGGGTCACATCTGGAATTTACATAGCCATAATTGATAATAATTGTAATATAACGCATTATATATACTTATAATAATAATAATAATAATAATAATAATAATAATAATAATAATAATAATAATAATAAAATAATATTATTAATAATAATCATAATAATAACAATAATAATAGAAATAATGATATTATTATTAATAATAATAATAATAATAATATTAAGAATAATAATAATAATAATAATAATAATAATAATAATAATAATAATAATAATAATAATAATAATAATAATAATAATAATAATAATAATAATAATAATAATAATAATAATAATAATAATAATAATAATAATAATAATAATAACGGATCGGTAATGTGAAAATAGTTATAGTTATTTGAGCCTCAATACCCTTGGCATATCAACTGCTCTATCTACAGCATAGGCATCGCCATTGACATCTTTATTCAGTGCTATTTGAAAGCTCTTTGGTAATGTGATGCATTTGAATGAGCGGGGAGGGGGGCTACAAATATATATATATATCTATTATATGCTCATTGCAATTGACAGGTCTCAATTATTCACTCTCTTCTATCGACGTCAGCATAGATAAAGAAAGACATTTCTTCCGCCGTTTGTATACATCTGGAAAGAAAAATGAATGGGAAAGCAGTAGTGATGATAATAATAATAATAATAATAATTAATAATAAATAGTAATAAATAACAATTTGCCACTGAAATTCGCTATGAATTCTTGGAGCCGATATTGAAAAAGACTTGAAAAGGAATTTATAAAATACCCCCCCCACCTTAGGGCACTTTAATTCATTTATTGGTAAGGTTAATGCTTCTGGATCTGTTTGTCCATTGCCATTGACAATTTATCAACTCCAGAAGCTCCTTTCTATATTTCCTTATTAACATTTGCAAGGTTCATCCTTTATTATTCATCCTTTATTGAGTATGATCTTTCTCAGATTGGGTAAAGCATTTCTTATAATTATGGGCCAGAATTGTTGTAACTGCAATCCCAGCTGGAGATGCGCCCTATAATTGAGTTGTTTCCAAATATGAATCCCATCCAACTCCTGCTAGCCTTAACCTGGTCCAAATTCAACCATGGGTATCGTCAAGTGTTGAATTAGAATGATATTTTTATGTGCTTATTGCTTTAGAACTATCGATTTATGGGGATAGCAATGATCTCCTAATACTTTTATATCAAATTTGTCCCCATAACATTTCCCTCTTCACAATTACCTAATCTGATCAGATCATAATTCATGACAACAACACTTTAATGAGCTGATTTCTGTACAATTATACTTTGATAGCCGTCACATTGTGTCCTTTTCTGATATCAGTAATATTGGGAAGCTTGGGACATGGGAGAAGGAAAGGAAAAGAGGAGCCTTCATCACTTCACAGATAATATTAATAGAAATAAAGAACATATGCCCAGTGAAGCATGGCTATGCCTTCTAGGAATGAGAAATTATATTACATTGTTGTCAACAGTATGTATATAATAATAATAATAATAATAATAATAATAATAATAATAATAATAATAATAATAATAATAATAATAATAATAATAATAATAATAATAATAATAATAATAATAATAATAATAATAATAAATAATAATAATAATAATAATAATAATAATAATAATAATAATAATAATAATAATAATAATAATAATAAATAATAATAATAATAATAATAATAATAAATAATAATAAATAATAATAATAATAATAATAATAATAATAATAATAATAATAATAATAATAATAATAATAATAATAATAATAATAATAATAATAATAATAATAATAATAATAATAATAATAATAATAATAATAATAATAATAATAATAATAATAATAATAATAATAATAATAATAATAATAATAATAATAATAATAATAATAATAATAATAATAATAATAATAATAATAATAATAATAACCATTAATAAATTTTTCAATATCTGCGTCTGATAACGGATGAAGTCGTTTTAAATTCAGCCTCCGAATGTCGGCGGTCTGCTGAATGACATCGAGTAGGAGCTGCTTGTCAATGACAGGAGAACTATAAGTCGGGAATTTGCATGGATTTTGACGAATAGGCTTATTGGCTTTCATAGAACTTCCTGACAATGTGCTCAATCAAAATGGAACACTGTTGCCATGATATACCATTATTTGATCTGGGTTCCCGTGGTCCATCAACCGTCACCTTGATCGCGTTGGCATACACCGACACCTGTGGTGGATAAGATTCCATGGTAATTGTGATATTGAATCGCTTTCCTATGTTAAATTTAATAAATCTCTAAATTTCTTTTGCAGAACATAAATAAAAAAAATCATGCTGAATCTCCCAAATATAAAGTTTATCATATGTCATATGTACATAGTTTTCTCGTTAATTACGGTAGGCGCTGCCCCCCCCCCCTATATATTTGGTGTAATATGTTATGCACTATATTTTACGGATTACTAAATTAACATCAAAATCAACCATAACTATTCACGCCTGTTAATTTACCTACGCACCCTTGTGGACATGAATAATAATGATGAAGGTTATGATGAAGGTTATGATGACGATATTGATAATAATAATGAAAATGATATAATAATAATAATAATAATAATAATAATAATAATAATAATAATAATTAATAATAATAATAATAATAATAATCATAATAATAATAATTAATAATAATAATAATAATAATAATAATAATAATAATAATAATAATAATAATAATAATAATAATAGTTAATAATAATAATAATAATAATAATAATAATAATAATAATAATAATAATAATAATTAATAATAATAATAATAATAATAATAATAATAATAATAAATAATAATAATAATAATAATAATAATAATAATAATAATAATAATAATAATAATAATAATAAATAATAATAATAATAATAATAATAATAATAATAATAATAATAATAATAATAAATAATAATTAATAATAATAATAATAATAATAATAATAATAATAATAATTATAATAATAATAATAATAATAATAATAATAATAATAATAATAATAATAAATAATAATAATAATAATAATAATAATAATAATAATAATAATAATAATAATAATAATAATAATAATAATAATAATAATAATAATAAATAATAATAATAATAATAATAATAATAATAATAATAATAATAATAATAATAATAATAAATAATAATAATAATAATAATAATAATAATAATAATAATAATAATAATAATAATAAATAATAATTAATAATAATAATAATAATAATAATAATAATAATAATAATAATAATAATAATAATAAATAATAATAATAATAATAATAATAATAATAATAATAATAATAATAATAATAATAATAATAATAATAATAATAATAATAATAATAAATAATAATAATAATAATAATAATAATAATAATAATAATAATAATTAATAATAATAATAATAATAATAATTAATAATAATAATAATAATAATAATAATAATAATAATAATAATAATAATAATAATAATAATAATAATAATTAATAATAATAATAATAATAATAATAATAATAATAATAATAATAATGCCAGTCACTGACATAATTCACATAGTACTGAGCCATTCTGCACCGCATTTGGACATTTCCATTGGCATCATGAACAAGTTGTGATCTCGTTTCCTCCATATAGAATGATAATTCAGCCAAATAACTCATTTGATTTGACTGATTTCGGGTGCAATTTTGGACAGCTGAAGGCCACGTTTTGCGTATCAGAATGCAGATCAGTGAGTAATAGTATTCATTATGTTGTTGTACCTTGACTAGGTCACGTCATCAATGATAATGGTGCTTTCATTCGTCCTTTCACCCCCCTTGCAAATATTCATCTTAGGCAAACTTTATTTGGTTGCAATAAATACTGTTTGACACTTTCAATACGATTCTTACATGTTTATTCATTATTATATGATGACATTATTATTATGATTAATATTATTATTATTATTATTATTATTATTATTATTATTATTATTATTATTATTATTATTATTATTATTATTATTATTATTATTATGATTAATATTATTATTATTATTATTATTATTATTATTATTATTATTATTATTATTATTATTATTATTATTATTATTATTATTATTATTATTATTATTATTATTATTATTATTATTATTATTATTATGATTAATTATTATTATTATTATTATTATTATTATTATTATTATTATTATTATTATTATTATTATTATTATTATTATTATGATTATTATTATTATTATTATTATTATTATATATTATTATTATTATTATTATTATTATTATTATTATTTTTAATATTATTATTATTATTATGATTAATATTATTATTATTAATATTGTCAACAATAATTAATAAGTAAGCCATAATTTGCAGTATTTATGCATTAAATGAAAAATGTCCCCCCTAAAACAGATCCGGATCACTCCAAAACAAAAGTTAATAAGGCTTTCTTTCTTTGCTTCCTCTAATTAAATCTTTCTTCTCACGACGAAAACAATTTGTGGAAGAAAGAGAATAAAGGATTCCCCTATTGCCAAATTTATTATAAAATTTATATAATAAAACTAAAAATAATAAATAAATTATTATATCCAATTCCCTAGGAACGTGACGTAGTGGAAAGGGAATGGAAGGGAGGGAGGGAGGGAAGGGAGGGAGGGAGCAGAGACGGAAAGGGGTAAGCAATCGGGAACATTTTCATAGCTCAGTGAATCTATGGCCGTTTCATTTAATAACATTTCCTTGATATTTTCTCCCCTATTTATTATCAAGCTCCCTCCTGTCATTTGTTTACGCCATAAAGGAAATTGATCTTGACATTTTGGGGACCTTATCATTGCTGGCAGTGCTAGCAAGAGACGAGACCAAACCACCAATGGGAATGCTTAATGCGCCTTACCCTCCCATAGCAACAATATATATATATATATTACTAACCCTTCCTCATTATATCATGCAAGGTGTGACCAACAAAAAGAATAACCTCGTCCACTTTTCCCGAGAAATCGCAAATCCTGAAAGATCGCAGCTTGATTCTTCA
Source organism: Schmidtea polychroa (assembly GCA_959609185.1). Taxonomy (NCBI): domain Eukaryota; kingdom Metazoa; phylum Platyhelminthes; order Tricladida; family Dugesiidae; genus Schmidtea; species Schmidtea polychroa. Next base: position 158,428 of record CAUHTR010007673.1, on the reverse strand, counting down.
TCTGTGAGTGATTGCCGCGTAATTCCGCACAAATGTTCTCATTGTTTCCAGCAGACAGAATCACCTGTGTCCCATCGGCGACAGGCAACAACGAAAAGACTTTAAACGTTTTCACCAACGCCTTGTTGATTCGCCAATGAGACGGCAATTGGGTGCATAAAAGGTTCGGATTGCCTGGAATGACAAAGCTTGAGTCGGTACTTTTCAAAATCCGCTTCAGCGTGAACTCAGCATGTAGCAATTCCGAAGCCATACAATGTTTGTTCTCGATTCCTAGAGAGCATAATACGAGCCGTCATGGAGAATTTCAACCAATAACAATTATTACGCTAAAAATTCTAAAATGAAAATTATCTTACTTGTTAGCACTTTTGTGGTTGATTCCGAGAATAATGAAAATATTGGAGTATTTATAAATTTTGGTGAGCCGGATGATAATCTAGCACAAACAGCGACACGAGGACAATGATGACAACAACAACAACAACAACAACAATGCAGCAGTTGTGTGTGTGCGTGTGTGTCTCTCTCTCTATGTGTATGTTTGTGTGTGTGTGTGTATATAATGAATCTATAATGTCACAGCCTAGATATGGTAACCTTGTGTTGAGTTCCAATTGACAATGCGAATGCGAATGCGAATGAATGTATTTATTGAGTTGCAGATTGAATTTATGAAACCAATAATCAACGAGAATGAAATCCACAAATAGACTAATGGCAACGATTCGTATGAGACACCCACGCACACAAGCATGACTATCATGACTCATGGCTGGCACACCTCACCTTCCTCGTAGACAGTTGAATTATTTTGCATTGTGCACGTTAGTCCGGTAGCGCAGACACACACATGCACACAACTATTGACCACACAGCCTTACATATTTGTACCATATTTGTGGTTGCCAGTTTGCCTACAGCAAGTACAAGGACAATTCTGCACACAATGCTCTTTGAATTGTATTTAGTTTCAACCAATCAGATTTCAGGATTTTGTTGTTTTGTGGTTAAATTTTATTTTGGTTACTTTTCAATCATATTTTTCAATTTATTTAGACTGGTAATTTTTGGTAATCTAATAAAACCAGTCAATAATTATAATTATTTATTATTATTATTTATTATTATTATTTATTATTATTATTTATTATTATTATTTATTATATTATTTATTATTATTATTTATTATTATTATTATTATTATTATTATTTATTATTATTATTTATTATTATTATTTATTATTATTATTTATTATTATTATTATTATTATTATTATTATTATTATTATTATTATTATTTATTATTATTATTTATTATTATTATTTATTATTATTATTTATTATTATTATTATTATTATTATTTATTATTATTTATTATTATTATTTATTATAATTACTTATTATTATTATTTATTATTATTTATTATTATAATTATTTATTATTATTTATTATTATTTTTTATTATTATTATTATTATTTATTATAATTATTATTATTATTTATTATTATTTATTATTATTTATTATTATTATTTATTATTATTTATTATTATTTATTATTATTATTTATTAATATCATTATTGTTATTATTATTATTATTGTTATTAATATAAATAATTTATTCGGCAGAATATTATACAAATTTTGCTCCATTTTATATTTGCCGCGTGTTGTACAGTTCAAATAGTTGCATTATTGAAACAAAAACTGGCGATTTATCATTGAAATTCTCATCATATTCGCATTTGATTTGAAGGCGGGCCTGGAGAATTCCTCTGCCAATCTCAACCTTGACTGACATAGATACCAATTGACAAATTGTCACTGCCAATCTCTATTATGACATTCATATTGTTTACGTGGCCATTAATATTTATTTCTTTCTAAGTACTTTATAACTGTTATTGATTGAGACTTTGCCCCCTCCTGGGTGCTACTGGTCTATTCAACTTGAATATAATATCATTTTCATATAATATCATTTCATATGACATCCTTATCACTGACCCCCATCATATTATACTTTTAGTATTGGCCAACCCATCATATGACACCTCTTGCAGTTATTGACTGACACATGACACCCTTATCACTGATCCCCCATCATATTATACTCTTAGTAATGGCCAACCCATCATATGACACCTCTTGCAGTTATTGACTGACACATGACACCCTTATCACTGATCCCCCCATCATATTATACCCTTAGTAATGGCCAACCCATCATATGACACCCTTAACGCTGACCTACCCAGTTTGCAAAATAAATTTTATTCCATCAATGAAAAATCGAATTCTCCATAAAACAAATCGTTAAACTCTACAAAATGAAGGTTGAATGCGTGTCTGCCATTAATTTCCTGCTCTTCAGTTTCCTACAGGTGTTTATTAATTGTCAAAGTACACAGCCTCAAGACGAAGATTTTACTAAGATGAAAGAAGATGAGCTTTGGACGAATATTGTGAAAAGAATACAAAACCCTGTCTGGATTAGTAAATTAGGGGTCCTCGTATCAGTGGGAGTAATTGTCAATTTCACCATGCTATCACTGATCGGAATGCATTTCACATACGTTCTCGAGGCAAACCGGTCACATCGCAGTAGGATCCTTGAACTCTACACCGATCCATACGGAAGATTACGCTAACTTTATGTTGGACATTTGTTATTCTTATGTTTATTTCATTAAATGAATAAATAGATCTTGAAATTTGTATCCAGTAAGGTGATAAAGGTCACCTTGTGACTGTATTGTAATGCATTTCGTTCTCGATTCAATGGTCGTTTTGGTGGTGTCTTATAGTCATCATTCAGCTGTTTCATTTATACATTTTCTCAGGACACTGATTTGAATTTCGATATCTTACAACAGGGGTGTCCAAACCTTTTGCGCTGGGGGCCATATTTCAAAAATTTAAAAGGTCTGGGGGCATATGTAAAGTGTCGTAGTTGACCGCGTCAGAAAATAAGATCGTAATTTAGTATGACTATTACTATTATACTTAATAAATAAACCGCAATACAAAAGTATATTTTAGCATAATTTTAATTAAAAATAATAAATAATGAAAATTTAATCATGTTTTCTGGAAAATAATTCGTTAGATATTATGGCTAATCTTTTACTTTTGGATTTTTATTTCAATAACATGAAGACAGAAACTTATAAACTTACATGACAAAATTACATGATAAGGACTCACATAATATATTAATGTAATCCCACAGGTATTCAATATCTTCTGCACTGCAGGCATTAATGAGGTATTTGGTATTGGTTCTGTTTGCATAAAAGTCGACATCTGCTGCAACAGTGGATGTGACAATTTTAAGGATTCCTGATAAATGTTCATCTATGAGAACGGATCGAGTCTTTATTTTCACATTTTTCAGTCTGGAAAAAAGCTGTTCACGGCAACATGTGCTGACAAAAAGTGCAATATACCTGCGAGCATGTTTGGCTACGTTAGGAAAAGACTCTGATGAAACATACTGCTTGTAAAAGGTAACAAGGTCATACTGGTCATAAGCAGTTTTTAAATTGCTGTCATTGTGAATGTCGATTTGTTCGAGTTGAAATTCATCAGGTGAATTAGAGGGATCGATATTAAATGGATTACTAATCATGTTCATGTCATCCGCATGTTGTTGAAAATCCTGAAACCTCTCTTCGAATTCATAAACAAGTTTGCTAACAAAAGTGGAGTACTTCAAATAACCCAGCGTTTCAGACGATCTTGTTGCTAGTGTTGTGAAATGTAACAGGTTCTTATGATCTAAGTGTTTCTGGAAAAGTTTCAGTTTTTGCACAAACGCGACAACACACTCATACATTTTATGGAACAGATGATCTTTACAAATGATCTTTACCTTCGAGTTTGACATTAGGATCTGCAAGATGTTTGGTCATGTCCACCAAAAAAGCCAAGTCATTCAACCACTGCTGTTCATCGAGAAAGCCTACATCGTTTTCATTTTCTGTCATAAATGTTTTTATTTAGTCCCGAAGTGACTAAAACCTGGCTAACGTGTTTGCCCTACTTAGCCAATGGACTTGGAAGAAATAAATAACATCACAATGATCTAATCCCAACTCTTCAAGGAAAGCCTGAAATTGTCTGTGATTTAGCGCACGAGACCTTATCACATTGACTGTTAAAACTACATTGTCCATTACATGTTGCACGCTCCAGACCTTTGCACATAGCTGTTCTTGGTGGTTGATGCAGTGATGACTGACAATTTTGTGAGGCACTAATTTTACCATTAAAGATACAAACCCATTATGTCTACCTGTCATTGAAAGGGCTCCGTCTGTGGTTAAACCAATCAATTTAGTCTTAGGACCCTTGTGAGGACCCTCTTGACCTCATCCAAAATACTCTCCCCGTTGTAGTGTCTTTCATTGAACATATATCCAACAGTTCTTTGATAATGACAAACTTTCCTGTTACTCTGCATACAAACACCGACAGTTGAGACATATCGCTATTGTCCGTGCTTTCGTCAAACGCAAGTGAATAAAATTCGCATTCGGCAAATCTTTTAATTAGAATTTCTTCAACTCTTCTCACAACCGTTTGATGAGAAAGACTGACTTTTTCTACTTCTGACTTCTTTTCTGGACAGACTACACCAGTAAGCAGCTTGAGGCATTCCTTAACAAATTCACCATCGGAAAATGCTTTCCCCCGCTTAGCTATAGTTTCAGGTATTAAAAAACTTACTTTCTTGCTGACTGCTCTAAACAATGACTGATGTCCGAAGACGCTCTGTTTCAGCGAGTACACGCGATCAATTCGAAGTTGACCAGTCAGACTGTAGTACCGGTAGCCATGCTTTGTTGAAAAATGTCACTTAACATTGTATTGCTTTGCAACGGCAATTTGTCTTTCATTGAAGAGCGTGCCTTTCGATATTTCAGGACCTGTTATCTTTGTAAGAAATTCATTCGCAATAGAGTTAGGGACCATTTCCACTTCTCAGGTAAGTATTTAAGTGATGCTTGTAGGAAATGTAAGGTAATTCAGAAACAGTCATCTGTCGTTTTTCATAATTTGAGGGGCTATGATTTACATCATATTTTGAATTATGGTCTCAATAATTTTCTTTCTTGGGAATTAAATATTATTCCGACCACTACCGAAAAATTTCTCTCCCTCATTGCGTATATTAACAAATTGCCTGTTCGTTTTATTGATAGCATGCAGTTTGTTAATTCATCTTTAGCAAAAGCGGTTAAGACTCTTTCCGATCTGCCTTTAACTTCTTCTGTTTTTGATGGCGCAATTGTTCGAGTCAAAGGTATCTTTCCTTATGACTTTGCTACATCTTTTGAGGTTCTGGAATCAACTCTTGAATTACCTCCTATCTGGGATTCTGTGTCTAATGATGAGTATGTATTAGCCCAAGCTAGTTGGACTCAGCAAAATTGTAACAATATGTTAGACTATATGTTAACATACCTCAAATTAGACGTGTTTCTCCTTGCAGACTATTTCCAACCATTCCGTGAAAAGTTCATTGCTTACAATAGTCTTGAGCCTCTTAATTTCTATGGCATTCCCGGTATGTCATGGGCCTCACTGCTTATGACATTAACGTAACCCATTGAACTTTTGCAGGACATGGAAATGTTTAATTAAAAGGAGTGGGTTAAAATTTGTTAACTCTTGTATATACACATAAACAACTAGTATGGGTGGGCTCTTAGCCAAAACCTTCTGTATGCTGACTTTGTATGGGTTTATGATAATCTGGAGACTATCCTCAATGAATGTATGAATGAGGATATTGAAATCCTTCCATAAGGGTATACTATGGAAGTGGGTTTCGATATTCCGGAAAGTTTGCATGATTTTTTGAATGATTTTCCTATTGCTCCAGAAAAAATGTGCCCGTCTAATTCGAAAGTTGAGAAGCTAATGCTCACGCATTGGTCCAAGAAGGACCATGTTATTCATTGGAAGATTCTCAAGCTGTATATAGAATTGGGGGCTGTAATTAAAACTGTACATAGAGCAATTAAATTCACACATGCACCCATTTTTAAATTGTACATAGACAAAAACACTAATTTGAGAGCCAATTCTACATGTGAGCTGCACAGAGATCTGTATAAATTATTTAACAATAGCTTGTACAGTAAATCTGTCGAGAACCTTAAAAAACGGATGAATTTGAGGCTATGCAATTCAGCTGAAAAGATGATTGTATATGCATCAAAACCTACTTTCAGAAAATCTATCAAAATTGCTGATGATCTGATTGCGGCTCATCTGGATAAATATTCTATATGTTTAGACAGGCCTAGCTACATTGTTCAAACAGTGTTAGATTTGTTTAAACTACGGATGTACCGGCTTCAGTATGTAGAATTGGTTAAATATCGTTTAGAGTTTAACTGTCATATAAATATCGTTGCCGGTGACACTGACTCCTTTTTTCTTGAAGTTAGGCACTGGAATCTTGACGCTCTTTTACCGGCAATGATAAGAGACCGTCTTTTAGACACTTCCAACTATGACCCAGCTTATCCGTTATACTCGAGAAACATTGATTCTGTGATTGGAAAGTTTAAAGATGAAAGTAAAGGTCTCGGGTATAAGGAGTGGATTTTCTTAAGACCCAATGTTATAGTTTATTAGGGGCCAAAGATAATTTAAAAGCAAAGGCAGTTAAATTGATAGGGACTGAAATTGGGCACCAGTTTATTTAGATTGCTACAACAACAACGTAGTATATGCGGTGCCACCAGCTGCTTACGTTTAAAAATACCAAGATTGCCTTGTCAAACAACGACGACAAGCGATTATGGGGGGTATCCAGTCTCGCATTTGGGCATTATTTCAGAATAGATGCCTTAGATGTTGATCAAGTACTTTCAGAAATTGGTCCCCTGTTCGGAAGTCTAAGTCCAGATTTCAATGATAATGACAATGATGACAAAGATGACAATGATATTGATATAGATGACGTATTGTTATCGATTTGATCTGTGATACAATATATCTTTTAATGTCTTAATTTATTATCATTTTTATATTATGAAAACTAATAATAAATAATAATAATAATAATAATAATAATAATAATAATAATAATAATAATAATAATAATAATAATAATAATAATAATAATAATAATAATAATAATAATAATAATAATAATAATAATAATAATAATTAAGGCTCATCTGTCAGTATAATAGCACTATTATAGAATTATTGATTAGTGCTAGCACAATTGAAAATGAATGTGAAGTGCTTGCGGTGCAAAGTTAATATATAAGTTGTATATAAAATAATAGTCATAATGAATTTATAAGGTTATATTGATAGTAGTCATCCTTGGTGGGCCTTGTATAATTTGATGATCTGCAGGCTCCCTGGCATCGTCCACCCACCTAAATTAAAAAAAACAAATAAATTTTTTGTATTTTCTGTTGACAATTTCTATTTGCTTGTAATAATTAGAAAATTGAAATTTCTGATGCCATTTATTGCGGGTGGGGCATTTAATCATTGAATGGGATACATGCCCGAGGGTGGGAACCATTAAGAGGTTAAGGGTTTGAAGGGGTCAGTTCATCATGTTTATGATTGACCTAGCTCTATTCTCATCAGTTAATCATTTAAAATCTAACTCATTTGCGGATCATGGTCAAATCAAATGAATTTAGCTCTGACCAATAGGAAACCGTGAAAGCGATTTATCAATAAATCAATAATCGCACTCCTCATTGCCTGGGTTAAAATCGATAACCAATAACAAATGATTGTGCAAATCGATAATAATGTGCAATTGGATATCGAAATCAATTAGGAAAATAGCCGTCGTCACTGGCTGCTTGGCTCGCTGTCAGCGCAATGGAAACGGTGATGCCACATGGACTGTTGAGGCTGAATTGGGAATCAGGAGATAGCTGGACCTGTCTGCAATCACGGCCAATCAGTCCGCCCGGTTTCCGACTGAATCTCATAATTGCCCAATGAATCACCAGAAGAAATTGCCATTCATCTCGGCTATGGAAACCCAGACAAGGCATAAATGCGAACGCGATTATTTCGCTTTATTCCACCAGATGCCAGCCAGACAAGCCGCAAAATCCGTTTTACAAGAATTTCCCTCTTTCAAATAAATGTCGAATTGGCCCAGTTTGGAAATTTGTCAGGAGTTTCAATTAAATTTCCTTTTAATAGTTTTTTGGAATTTCATTCGGTGGATGTGTTTATTCACGTAAGCGAGTCTCGCGCATTTTGTGAGGATTTCCTATAGCACTGCGTTAATAGGTGGGCTAGGCCACATTAGTTGTTCATTTATATGAACTGTTTCGTGAGTGCTCTATAGGCTGATTGAGGAAGGTGGATTTATAACTAATGGTGGGGTCAGGTGGGGTCAGGTGGGGTCAGGTGGGGTGGAGGAATTTTTTATATCCCTCTGAGCGTGAAATATCTCGTGAATTACAGAGTATTAATATACGATTACGTATTAATAGACGATTGAAATGCGAGAAACCGAAAAGAAACCGGCTAAAAATTACGCGACTGTGATGATTGGGCTATCAAATCCACAAACACAACTTCACAAAATTTCCCATATTTATCTCCATAAGCATAAAATGATCCAAGTTTCAGCTGATTAGTCATATTGCGGTCAAACTTAGATCAAATCAGCAGTAAAATGGCAATTGCACAGTGCAACAATCGATTTGCACTTATTATGAGAATTTACTACTAACAATTGTCAGTAGTTGACCTAATTAACTTTTGTTGTAATTTCAATAAATTATAAGCGGTAAATTTCATTAATCAGGTTGTGAATATCTTGATTGGGGGGGGGGGGGGGGGTATTTAGCAATAATTTCTGGATTTCGGTCAGACTGCGAAGTAGCTTATATTTTTGACAGCCTCACCAAGATTTAACGATATTTTTCACAATTTATATTATCGGCGCTTTGGTGGTGGCAGTAGTGGTCATCATGGTCGGATGGGAGGAGCATTGGTATTATCCTATTGGTATTATCCTATTGGTATTATCCTATTGGTATTATCCTATTGGTATTATCCTATTGGTATTATCATATTGCTATTATCCTATTGGTATTATCCTATTGCTATTATCCTATTGGTATTGTCCTATTGGTATTATCCCATTGGTATTATCCTATTGGTATTATCCTATTGGTATTATCCTATTGGTATTATCCTATTGGTATTATCCTATTGGTATTATCCCATTGGTATTATCCTATTGGTATTATCCTATTGGTATTATCCTATTGGTATTATCCTATACTATCTCTGAAGACGAGCATTATATTGGAAGCATTACGGAAATTAATCAGCTATTCAAATCTGGGCTTAAGAACTAATTCCGGGGGGGGGGGGGGTCTTATCGAGAGTCACAAAGAACCCTCATATGTCCTACGCCGAGTCCTCTATTAACTTAGATACCTCCTGAATTCCGATTGTTTGAGATTTATTTTGTGGAGAGCAAAAGTAAAACACTGGGAAGTAATAAAATAGCAACCATAGAATGGCTAGCTTATGTAGTGCAAACGTTTCCAGTTGTCTCTCATGCGAGGAAATTCCCTTCGGGAAGAGTTAAATAAAATTCTCAAATATTGAAATTAAATGTCACAACTAAAACTTACATTTCCCCAATCCATTCCTGACCAAGGCTAAATCATTCTTGTACTCGAGAACTTGTACCAATTCTCCAATGTTTAATTGAAGGTGATTTTTCCCCTGGGAAAAAACCGTTTTGACAGCCTTTGAGAGAGAAACCGGAATGAGGTTGTCGTTCAGCTGTAGCAAAACAAAACAATAATTTATATAATTTAGTCATTGATGAGAATATAGTAGTAAGTGGCATTCATTAAGGGGCCATCATTGAGGGGATCAGTAGATCTGTTTCAATAATTCATCCAGCTCAAAATGTTATAAATGAAAAACCATTTGCAGAATATAGTATGTAATTACCCTCCTCCCCCCTAGAAAAAAAATTGTTGCAACTCGTTTTTATTGCTTTTTTTGATTGTGTAATTGTTGCAGGGAGCTACAAATATTTTTTCTGGGATTTTCAATAGAAAAAATAATTCCTATAGAAAAATATTTTTTCTGACTATAGTGAGGAGCTCTCGATGGAACCTGAGAATTTCAATACAAAAAGGGTCCTCGCTAAAAAAGCCACGATTTCTCTGACTATAGTGAAGGGGTCTCCTTGGTCCTGGAATTTTCAATACAAATATCAGTCCACACTAAAAAAGCATGGTAAATAAGTAAATTATGGGTCTAAAATTTAATTACAGTAAATTATGGACTCAGATTTTTGAATTAAGTAATCAATGGTCTAAATTTTTAAATTAAAGTAAATTAAGGTCTAAATTTTAAATTAAAGTAATCAATAGGCTCAAATAAGTAAAGTAAATTATGCGTCTGAAAAATTGAATTACAATAAATTATGGTCTAAATTTGTAAATTAAGTAATCAATGGTCTAAAATTTTAAATTAAAGTTGAATAAGTAAATTAAAGTAATAATTTTTAAATTTATTATCAAAAGATTGAATAACCACCAACTTTTTTGAGAAATGAAATTTTTTAATGAATTTTTAAATGGAATAATTTTTTAAGATAATTTTAAATCAAAATTTTAATCAAATAAGTTTTTAAGATAATTTTTAATGGAAATTTTTATGAAATAATTTTTAAAGTCAATTTTAGCTTGAAATTTGAAAGGTGGTAAGAATCTTCATTGTTAGTTTTTCTCTTTGTTATTATAATTATCTTTCGATTTTACGCTGCTTTTCATTTTAGAATTAGATTTTTTATCAAAATTTGTGATAATTTGACTGATTCGATGATAAATTTGATGGAGTTAATTCGTTTTATTATATATACTCTGACTTTATCCGACAAGTTGTTTTTGTCCCCCTATGGGTACTGGTCATATGGGTATTGGTCGCAAGGATACTGGTCGTAAGGGTACTGGTGTGTTTTAATGATTTTATTTGGGCAAATTTTGGTGTTTAAGGCATTAATTAGTAGTTTTTTAGAGTTTATGTTAGCATGATTTAGTAAATATTTAATTGAATTTCTATCATTTTCGTGAATTTCTATCATTTTTGTAAATGTCTATCATTTTAGTGAATTTCGTGTTGACTGAAAGAATATTTTAAAATTTAAGGTTTTAATGGTGATTCTAATAAATTTAATTGATAAATTTAATTAATTTCTTGATAATTAGCAATATATTTTATTGACTTGCTTTTAAATTTTAAATAAAAATTTATTTTTAATGCCAGTTATGTTATTTTATGTTATTATTATTTTATTATTCTATTNTAAATCTTCAATACCGCCTCCAATTTCGTAATTCTCTAGAGGATTAATAAAAAATTGGCAATCGTGGTCGACATGTTAGTTGGAATACGTTTAATATTTATAACATCCAAAATTAAATTTTTAAAATATATTTATTAAATTCAAAACAAAACAATTGATTTGCAATATTCAAACAAATCTCCATAAGGATTTTAATTCAACATAGAATAATATTGATATAATGAATTTGCATAGCTAATCAATCCATAGCATACATTCATTTAATATTTCATTTAATTGTTATTTATTTAGTTATTATTTATTTAATTAATTTAATAACATTCTCAGATTAGTTATTTCTTAAATAAAACAGACTCTATACCTTTTTACTTTGAAGTCCGGTATTTAAACAGATAAATATTGAAGTTTATTTCTGCTAATCGTATTCCCTCTAGACCAATCTAACAGTATTTGCAATTATTTTTATAACAGCACATGTTAGGTGAAGGTTAGTATAGCAAATAAAGGGGGGGGGGGTCGAATAAATTATATTTACAACAAATTCGTTTTAATATATAAGACTAAAAGTATAAACTAACTTTGAAAACTTTTCGAGCTTGATTCAAATTTTTCTTTATCATTTTGTTGATGTCGGGATCGTCAGTCTAATGAGACATGATTAAGGTTAACAAGTTCAAAAGAGCTTACATTGAAAAATTCATCATCGAGGTAGTTATAATCTTGTGCTTCATTATCAGGATTTTCGAGTGAGTCCTCGTCGTATATATAAGTCTCAGGTTTTCGCTTATTTGAGGACTTTTTCATGTTGCTTTCTTTTTCATTAGCAGGTTTTTTTACTTTCCCGGAAAATATGCTTGTCTTTTCGTTTTTCTTTATCTCTAACTTTTTATTTTTGTCTTCTTTTTTTGATTTAATAGTCTTCGGTGTAGTTTTGGATTTTGATAAATTGGACTCATTTTCTTCATCTATTTCTGCGTCAGACACATAAACTTCATTTTCATTTTCATCGGGTGCATCTTCGTCGTAAATATATGTTTCAGGCTTTGACTTGACTGTAGATTTTTTTATTTTGCGCTCTTTTGCATTGGCAACCATTTTCATTTTCCCGGAAAATATGCTTGTTTTCTCGTTTTTCTTTATTTCTAACCTTTTATTATCGTTTTCCTTTTTTGATTTGGTAGTCTCTGGAATAGTTTTGGATTTTGGTAAGTCGGTTTCCTTTTCCTCGTCTATTTCTGCGTCGGATACGTAAACTTCATTTTCATTTTCATCGGGTGCATCTTCGTCGTAAATATATGTTTCCGGCTTTGACTTGACTGTAGATTTTTTTATTTTGCATTCTTTTCCATTGGCAGCCTTTTTGTTTTCCCGGAAAATATGCCTGTCTTTTCATTTTTCTTTATTTCTAACCTTTTATTATCATTTTCCTTTTTTGATTTGGTAGTCTCTGGAATAGTTTTGGATTTTGGTAAGTCGGTTTCCTTTTCCTCGTCTATTTCTGCGTCGGATACGTAAACTTCATTTTCATTTTCATCGGGTGCATCTTCGTCGTAAATATATGTTTCCGGCTTTGACTTGACTGTAGATTTTTTTATTTTGCATTCTTTTCCATTGGCAGCCTTTTTTGTTTTCCCGGAAAATATGCCTGTCTTTTCATTTTTCTTTATTTCTAACCTTTTATTATCATTTTCCTTTTTTGATTTGGTAGTCTCTGGAATAGTTTTGGATTTTGGTAAGTCGGTTTCCTTTTCCTCGTCTATTTCTGCGTCGGATACGTAAACTTCATTTTCATTTTCATCGGGTGCATCTTCGTCGTAAATATATGTTTCCGGCTTTGACTTGACTGTAGATTTTTTTATTTTGCATTCTTTTCCATTGGCAGCCTTTTTTGTTTTCCCGGAAAATATGCCTGTCTTTTCATTTTTCTTTATTTCTAACCTTTTATTATCATTTTCCTTTTTTGATTTGGTAGTCTCTGGAATAGTTTTGGATTTTGGTAAGTCGGTTTCCTTTTCCTCGTCTATTTCTGCGTCGGATACGTAAACTTCATTTTCACTCTCATTGTGCGTATCCTCATCGTAAATAGATGTTTCGGGATTTGACTGGTCGGTTGACTTGTTTAATTTGCTTTCCTTTTCATTGAAAGCCTTTTTCGGGTTCAAATAAAATAAACTTGTCTTTTCTTTGCTTTTTATTTCTAACCTTTTCTTTTCATTTTTTAATTTAATAGCCTCTGTGGTCGATTTGAATTTTGGTAAATTGGTCTCCTTTTCTTCATTTATTTCACCCGACACGGAAACCTCATTTTCATCGGGGCCATCTTCATCATATACTTCATCAGCTCTTTTCTTTTTATTACTAGATAAAAAGAATTTTTTCGTTTTATCCAAAACTTTGGGATCTTTGGCTTTTTTTGTTTCCTTGGATCCATTTCTGGCATTTTCATGCTCGTTAGACTCGATTCTACTCGATTCTACCACCTTTTTATTAACTTTATTAATTGGTTTCTTATCCTTTTTGTGCATTTCAGATACCTTATGAGGGGTTTTGGACTGTTTACTGTCATCTATGTCCTCATTTTCATTGGTGATTAAGTTGAGAGTTTTGTGATTTTTGTTAGTTTTCTTTGGCAATTTTCCCGAATATCTTATATTTCCTAAAAATTGGTACGCTATTGGTTTATTATTTTCTATGTCCTTCTCATTTGACCTGCGCTCTGAAGACTCATCCGAATCCACATCATATATATCTTCCTCTACGTTATCCTTTAACTGATTCTTACATCCAGATTCATGAACTGGTTGGACTTTATTGCCAGAGACATTGGGTTTATCCTCCTCGATATTTTCATCATCAAGGTCATATTCCTCATTTTGAGGTCTAGATTGCGGTACAGGATTAGTTTTGTTCTTACCTTTATCTTCTTTCAATTTCTTTTCGCTACCTTTTTCCTTTTCTGACTTTGTCTTACTCTTTGGTTTTCTTTGGAATAACCATTTGAACTCAGAAGGCATTTTATGGGATTTTTTACCTTTATTCGATTTGCCAGTTTCCTTTTCCGCTTTAGTTCCTCCGAAATTGTCATCAGTAAATTCTTTATGTTTTTTTCATATATTTCAGTGACTTTTTCACTTGAATTTAAATTTGAGTCGTCTTCATAATCTTCTCCCCCATCATCATAAATGCTGTCATTGACTACTGTTGCTTTGATCATCGGACTTTTGACAATATCCTTTACCAAATGCTTCCGGTCATGAATGTCATGAGACATCTTTAAGGGAATAGTTAAATTAAATATAGGATTGTTTATTAATTTATTTGTCTTTTTAGGACGCATTTTAACATCAAGAACTTGAGGTAAATTATCCGATTGAGTTACAAAGTCTTGCAATTCTTCACCTCCATCATCATAAAGACTCTCATCACTTGAACTCTTCATATCAAGATTATTTTCATTCTCTATTACCTCGTCATCTTCGTCATTATAAACACTCTCTTCGGAAGAATTTTTTGAACTATCTTTGTCCTCAGCCTCTCCTCCATCATCATAAACACTTTCATTTGTTTCACTTCCATCGCTCCCATTACCATCATTCTCTTCGTCGTCATCGACATAAATTTCGTCTTCTTCATTTTCAGTTTTTATCAAGCTTTTCTCGTTTTGAATTTGATTATAAACTTTTATTTTGTCAAACAATTTCTGTGGGGGCAATATCTGTTTTGGGAGATTTTCTTCGATGGAACAATTTGTCATCTCCTCCATCATCGTAGATATCCTCATCCGAATTTGTTTCCACCTTATTAAGATTTTCTCTTTGTGCCTGAATTAAAGGAGATTTTAAGGCCTAAGATATATAAACATTTCAAATTAATTCTTTACTACCGTTTTTAGATTTGTTAGTGAAAAGAACGGTTAATGGTTTTACAACCGAAAAATATAGAAAGCCAACAGATACAGACCTATGCACTACTTCTAATAGATTTGTGATTTTAAATATAAATAAAAATATGATTAAGGGCTCGATTTTAGATCGTAGTCATTATCTTCGACGTTTGAAAAATCTAGCAAAATTATACATAAGCTCGTTTCTCTTTTGAATAAAAATGACAATTCAAATGGTAGAAAGATTGACTAGATAAATTTAATGATGGTATGTTAATCGTATTTGTTGTAATAAATACGAATTTGTAATAGGAATAACAATATAAAGCTATATAGAATAATTCTCTATAGTAAATAATTAATATAGAATTACAAAATTTTAAAAAAATCATTAAAAAGTTAGTTAAAAAAACAATTTTTGGTCTTGCAACATATTATCAAAGAAAAAATACCTCAATCATCCTAATTAATAATCGAGATTAGAAAATTTAAAGTATGATAATTTTGCATTTTTTAGTAAAATAAACGTTTTAAAAATATAGTTAGTTAGTTGTATTTTGTTAGTTTTATTTTATATCTATTTTGACTATACACAATCACTCCAGCTGTCCCGAAACAGGACTTATTTAAAGATGACTCGACTGGGTCCTACAAATTTCTTCCACACTCTAATACAAATACTTTACCTATACACCCTTACACAACTCGATTATAAATAAACATTAGGTACACTCTGTAAGACATACAGAAAACAAAACCAGTAGGAAAACAAAAGAGAAAGTTATCAAGAACAAGAAAGCCCTAACAATAAACTACTAAGTTCTCTAATAAAGAAAGTAGATGAAGTAATAACAGAAGACAAGAACCTACGGATTCAGTGACGTACCTAGGGTAAATGGCGCCTGTGGCAAACACCAATCTTGCGCCCCTCTCCGACGATGAGTTACTTACGTTTTATTTTCTAAAAAACTACTTTAGAATTGGGTAAAAAAAGCACACAAGTTAAATCTATTAACACTTTATTACAAATTTATTTTCTTGGTTTAGCTGACGCGAATTATTTAATTATTTTATCAAAGTTGATTTCTTCTGTCATTTCTCGTTCTATGCTAAGTAAAGCAAGATCACATAATCGACTTAGGCCCATCGAGGCTCTCAAATATGAAAGTATCAATTTTAATTTGCTAAATGATCTTTTGCAACTAGCAATAGAAACCGCGATTGTCAGCAATATTTGCAATGCTATACGCATATTGGGAAAAACGTTTTCATCTCCATACTGAACTATAAAATTAAGTAATTGTTCGGTGCTTGATATTTCTTCGGTACGGCTTGTTATAGAGGGTTCTAAAATCCAAGATTTCTTCATATAATTCTTGCCCATCCACATCACAACTGTAGGCTTCTCCAAATTTTTCACAACGCTCTTTCAAGTAGCTTGTTTCGGCTTTAAAACACAACCCTTCCATATCAAGAAGAAATCCAAATTTTTCATCAGTTTCTTGTAAACAAACGCTTCTAATTGTTAATTTATTGAATAGACTGTCGACAGTCCCTTTCATAACTCTTTCCATTTCTTCTTAGCTGATAAACCAGCATCTCTCGATGTTTCACCATCCATTCTTTTCTTTCTTCTGTGTCGTCTTTCAAATTCAGTGACCCATTCATTGCAAATTCGAATTCCTTCTTTCAGTGAGTCACTAACTAACACTACTCTTTCATCATGAAAGTAATTTTTACAACTGGAAGAAAGGATTGTCAACTGACAAAATTCATAACGAAATCAACTGCACCCTTGTTGAAGACACGGTTTACTCAGAATATACTCCTACTGGGTACCCAAATTCAATAGTGGAAACTTTGTCGCTAAAGATGAGCCACGCGTGGACGTCCGTCATACCATCTGGCGAAGGAATTACAAGTCGATTTTATGAAGATCCGCGGGCCACAAGACAAATTGCTAAGAGCATTGATAGTGAGAAAGATACCGTGAGAAGACTATATACGCGTGGATCCCATATGCGCCAAACGATGCCGCGAAGACGAAAAGAGTTACAACGTTTGAACATATACTTCAACAGTACCACCTCAACTATTTACTATATCGCATTTTTATTTTTCATGAAAGCTGGATTTATTAGCAGATGAATGGCCGTCAACGTCACAAGTCTTGGTGATGTGCTGGGGATCAACTCGTGACGAAATCAAAAATTATTCTTACCAACAAGAAATTCATTCTGGGTCGGTTCTGGAACTCTAAAAGGATTATTTTTATGGACATTCTGCCACCTAGTGAGACTATCACTGGGACCTATTGGAAAGCTGAATGTGGGTGTTTATGAAAAACGACGAAGACGAATATGTGATGAAAACCCCTATCTCTAGCACGAGGCCCCATACGGCTATAATCACACAGGATAAGGTAAAACAGCTTCATCTGAACGTTCTCAAGCATCCACCATACTCAGCAGACTTGCTTCCCTCTGATTTTTACCTCTTCCGACCATTGAAATCTGCATTACATGGAGAAGATTATGCTTGCTCTGCTGATGTGGTACACAACATCCAACAATGGGCAGATTTGAAGCCGCAGCAATTCTTAGAGGAAGACATCAACAAACTGCCGGGAAGATAGCAACGATGCATTAATCACATTTGTCACAAAACTATCGAAGGCAAAATGTGGATACCAGATGAAGGCATAAAGGCATTTATCTAGGAATAATTGTTAAAATACAAAGTTGATAAAAACGTATGTCCCAACTGTACCAGGAAGTGTAAAATAAGTGAAATCATAGAAAGAATGGAAAATATCAAAAGCGTAAAACTTGCACTAATAGACCAAAAGAACCGATATTATTTCATGAAGATTCAAAAATATTCAAGGTAGTTTGCATGAATAAATGCAGTCCTTTCCCAAGCGCTGAATGGCAAGAAATATATTTTAGGAACTATTGGTCAAAAAAGTAGATATATTAAGAACAATTTTATCAAAATGAATATAATATAATTAATGAGTTAGAAACTGTCGGCGCCCCCCCCCACTCATAAAGTTGACAGAGCCAAAGTGTTTGAAGGGAAACGTTTCAACAAATTCTAGTTTCTAAAGAAATTTATTGTATATGTTAAAAAGAATTTGTAAGTGAAATAAATTTTGGGAAAAAACAATTTAGCAATTTGATAGCAGAAATGTTCTAAATCATTTTATTATAAATAATTTTTCAATTATTAGTGTGACCTTGACATTTAATATTGTTTTGTTTTAATTTCCATTTGTTTTATTTGTCTATAAGCCAATTGGCAGGATGATAATTTATAAATTATAATGAAACTGCCAGATTAATATAATTATATTAAAATAAAATATTATTAAATGTCAAAGTCACACAAATAGATGTTAACTATTAGTCTGACATTGACATTTATTTATTATTAATTTTCTTTTTTTTATCTTGTTTTACTAATTTAACTTTTCTTAATTTCACTTATGTTAATTTCTCGATTCTGACGCTTCATCCTATTTCTAAATATTCTTCGCTTGAAGGGAAATCCATTTTTGAAGTTTTCCTTCGTTCGGATAATTGTCATAACCACTGTAAATGCTGGACGTTTCTTCATATTTCTCTTTCAACTCCACCGACAAACTCATTTTGGTCCTAATTCGTTGCTTCTCTAGAGGTTGGTAAGTGATTTCTACAAATATATTTAATTCCAAATGAATGTTTCTAAAGCATCATTTAGAAGTAATTGGTTTGTGGCTTTATAAGCCTTTGTATATGCTTCGCTTTGTATGTGCTTCCCAATTATCTAATCTTGACAATGATTATCGTTGGCTCAATTGTTGTTATTGATACAGATCAATCATACGCACGCATACCCTATGGCGATCACTGCACACGAGCGCATATATATATATATATATATACACACACTCGCGCAAACATTGAAGTCACGGTGACCTAGTTAGATAATTAACTTATTATTATCAAATACAGTTTCCATGAAAATTCGATAACCTTGAACATCATTAATTAAAACAAAATTTCAATAAATTTTATCTAATCTGACAAATGCAAATCGATATTATTTAGTTATTTGTTTATTTTCCTATAAACATTTATTTGAATAAATTGTATCAAAAATATCGGAAAGAAGTCATCAGAAAGTTCTAGAGCAGCGAGGAGTAGAAATAAAGAGAAATAAACACTCCTGTGTATAACAAGCATAATAAAAAATCAATAAATGTACAAATCAAACAGTCAATGTCACATATTTACACAGCCAACATGCAAGTGATCAGTCAATCAACCATGACAATAATCAATTGAGCATATCATAACAGAATAATAATCAATTAGAATCAAGGATACATGTCAAANAGTTAGAAACTGTCGGCGCCCCCCCCCACTCATAAAGTTGACAGAGCCAAAGTGTTTGAAGGGAAACGTTTCAACAAATTCTAGTTTCTAAAGAAATTTATTGTATATGTTAAAAAGAATTTGTAAGTGAAATAAATTTTGGGAAAAAACAATTTAGCAATTTGATAGCAGAAATGTTCTAAATCATTTTATTATAAATAATTTTTCAATTATTAGTGTGACCTTGACATTTAATATTGTTTTGTTTTAATTTCCATTTGTTTTATTTGTCTATAAGCCAATTGGCAGGATGATAATTTATAAATTATAATGAAACTGCCAGATTAATATAATTATATTAAAATAAAATATTATTAAATGTCAAAGTCACACAAATAGATGTTAACTATTAGTCTGACATTGACATTTATTTATTATTAATTTTCTTTTTTTATCTTGTTTTACTAATTTAACTTTTCTTAATTTCACTTATGTTAATTTCTCGATTCTGACGCTTCATCCTATTTCTAAATATTCTTCGCTTGAAGGGAAATCCATTTTTGAAGTTTTCCTTCGTTCGGATAATTGTCATAACCACTGTAAATGCTGGACGTTTCTTCATATTTCTCTTTCAACTCCACCGACAAACTCATTTTGGTCCTAATTCGTTGCTTCTCTAGAGGTTGGTAAGTGATTTCTACAAATATATTTAATTCCAAATGAATGTTTCTAAAGCATCATTTAGAAGTAATTGGTTTGTGGCTTTATAAGCCTTTGTATATGCTTCGCTTTGTATGTGCTTCCCAATTATCTAATCTTGACAATGATTATCGTTGGCTCAATTGTTGTTATTGATACAGATCAATCATACGCACGCATACCCTATGGCGATCACTGCACACGAGCGCATATATATATATATATATATACACACACTCGCGCAAACATTGAAGTCACGGTGACCTAGTTAGATAATTAACTTATTATTATCAAATACAGTTTCCATGAAAATTCGATAACCTTGAACATCATTAATTAAAACAAAATTTCAATAAATTTTATCTAATCTGACAAATGCAAATCGATATTATTTAGTTATTTGTTTATTTTCCTATAAACATTTATTTGAATAAATTGTATCAAAAATATCGGAAAGAAGTCATCAGAAAGTTCTAGAGCAGCGAGGAGTAGAAATAAAGAGAAATAAACACTCCTGTGTATAACAAGCATAATAAAAAATCAATAAATGTACAAATCAAACAGTCAATGTCACATATTTACACAGCCAACATGCAAGTGATCAGTCAATCAACCATGACAATAATCAATTGAGCATATCATAACAGAATAATAATCAATTAGAATCAAGGATGTCAAATCAGATGTTGCACCGCTATATGACAGATGGTCAATGGAATCATTTAGATCGAGCCATCATCGTTACTTACTTCGAGTGAGGAGGCGCCTGAAATTAGAAATGATTATTACAGCCAATAGGATTAATAGTTGGATAAGCACAGTGCAATTAGTAAATGCCACATGAGATTCTGCGCATGCCATGAAAATGGTGCAATGCTACAGCCGAATGATGCCCATTGGTCAATTATTAATTGTGCGACAATCATGTACTCAAATTTCAATTTTATTTCCAATGGTGATGGAATGATCCATTCACATTGGTCGTAATTAAGCACCAATTAAATATTTAATTAATTAATCAATTAATCTTTTCCAATTACCTGATGTACTTTTCTGTGGTTTCTATAATTGATAAATTTATTATTATTATAATAATTATTATTATTACTATTATTATTATTATAATTTTTATTATTATTATTATTATTTATTATTATTATTATCATTATTATTATTATTATTATTATTTTTATTATTATTATTATTATTATTATTATTTATTATTATTTATTATTATTATTATTATTTATTATTATTATTATTATTATTATTATTATTATTATTATTATTATTATTATTATTATAAAATGATGATTTCTTGATAGCAGCATTTATTATTTAAAACAATAAAATGATAATTTAAGCCTTTTGCTGCAAATAATGTATTTAATGAAAATATTTTCGACTATAAGGTAGTGCTTGTCAAGGATTATCATCTTATAGTCGATTTTTTTTCATTGAATACATTATTCACAGCAAAAGGCTTAAATTATCACTTTATTGTTTTTATTATTATTATTATTATTATTATTATTTATTATTATTATTATTATTATTATTATTATTATTATTATTATTACTATTATTATTATATTATTATTATTATTATTATTATTATTATTATTATTATTATTATTATTATTATTATTATTATATTATTATTATTATTATTATTATTATTATTATTATTATTATTATTATTATTATTATTTATTACTTATTTGATTAATTAATTTGGCCTCTCAATGAGTTATTGAATGTAATGATTGTCAGAATTGTACAGAAACAGCAGTTGCGTGAAATGGGATGTAGGGGGGGGGGGCGGACGACATTCAACTAAAAGTCACAATTAGTGACCAAACGGAGATTTAGGAAATGACATTATGAATTAAAATTGGCAAAAGTTTGAAATGACAGTTCCATACCTTCCTAAGGTTATCAATGGAAATGGGGTGACCCATAGTTCATAAATAATCTAGTGGGCATTATATCCGTCACCATGAATTATCTCCATTAATATTATTAATATTCCGTCATGAAACCTTATAACATCAACGCACAACATAAAAAATGCATTCGAAAATCTGATAATATCTAATGCAAATTTGATAAATAAATCAGATCGAGATCAGAAGGCGAATGAGCGAATGTCATAGACAGCATTACTGGGTATTATTGGGGGTATTATTGGGGGTATTATTGGGGGTATGGTTGGGGGTTAGGGTTGGTAGCACGGTATCTGGTACTGAGTGTGTGATAGGCTAGCAGGCCGATGGACATTCGGTGCATTATATTGAATGGCGGCCTAGTAAATGATCCGCAATTATTTATTAAGTGCACGTGAGAAATTCGATCACAAAATGACCAAAGCTAAGAACAGATCCGATGATGACATTTGCATGAGTTGAATCAATGTGAAATTACATTGTAAGCGATATTTGATCGCATCACAAAAGCTGATCAAAAAATGTGAGCAATGTGAAGAAGTGAGCCATCCAGAACAAAGAATTTCTTTTATTCTTTTGTATTTTTATTGACAGTTCAAATTGCAGGTCATGAAAGTATTTATGTTTTACGTTTTTAATTTTTTGCGGATGTTTTAAAAGTGATTTAAAATGAAAAGGAATTCCAATATGAATGTGTGTGCGTGTGCGATTGTGTGTGCGCGCGCGTGTGTATGCGTCTGCGTGTGTGCGGGCAAACATTTAATAAACATTCTCACATTAATGCCTGCAACCTACACGACATTGACACACACACTTGATAAAGGCTGTGCCGAATTATCCATTACCTTATATATTGTCTTCATCAGCAGTAGTCTTACAAACATTAATAAGAAAATTATTTAATTAAAAAAAGATCAAATGTGAAACCAAAAGATAAATATGATAATTTGAAATAGTTTTACAGATTAATTTTCCTTATTTTTCATTATTTAAATAATAGCAATTTAAAAAGTTTGAAATCTTGTCTGGTTCGACTGTGCCTGACGAGGAATCCAGAACTGATACCTCCCCCATTAACCATGGGAAATAATGCTCCTATCAAATAATGAGCATAAATCATGAAAAGATCATTTCCAGTCAATGTTGAGATTGAGAAAACGTGTATCCTACTACAGATCGAATAGATAAAGAGTGAACTAAAGTATTGACGGGAGGAATTAAGACTAATAATTACAACAGTGAAGCTACAGAGAAGATTGAACTACCCTTTCGTGGTCACAAAAGAGACGTCATGTGAAATGGTAGAGGAAATCGGATATTTGGCGGAATTCGATTCCTTTCTGTAATATAGTAATCCTGGTACAGGCAATATAAATTATTTATCATGAATTCATTTGCCTAATGCCTGAAGGAGTCAAGTTAGCTTTGCTTGGAAAGGTGAAGGAAGGGATTCATTTCTCAATCATAGCCTAATCTACCTCTCATGCCTGTCAAGTTGATCAATCAACATTCATTTTAAGATTTGTTGGTCGAAATGGGAATATAGAAGAACGGTCTTTTGGGTTCAGGAAAATGGAACAGGACGATGGAGCATGTTTAGAGCAAGTTCCATTACAATATCTTGAAGTTTTATCTTTAGATGTAAAGAAGTGTGGCGGTCAGTCATATGATAATGCCATTAATATGTCAGGCAAATATAGTGGCTTACAAGTACAAATGAAGTTCCATGCAAATTCAGCAGCATATAAACCCTGTAATAAGCATTAGGGTTTTTGATTTTGTTCAACATCGGTTTGTTTTTCTCATCATCAACTCGAGGGTGGAGGATTTTTGATGAACTGTATACCTGATAAGTGCAAGCGCATAATATTACCCCAGTGGCTCATACTGGATGGCCATCTTGACCTGACGCAATTGCAGCATTAACATTAAACCAGATCCATGAAAGGAGCCTTGAATCAGATCGGTATTCCTCAAACCGAAAAGCCATTTACCAAAAGAGAAGCAAAACAATTACCAAAGAGCATTATAGAGAGTATCATGGGATAAATGGTTACACAAGGTTAATGGCAGCAGGAAAAGAATATCATGTTTATTTGTATCTCGACTTCTGGAATCTTTGCCCGAGTTGATAAATTCAGTGAGAAAGGATTTCCATGAGATAGTGAAAGGGCAAAAATCAAATCGAGAAAAGAGAAATTCCCATGATAAACGTTCACAATGTCATCTGTGATATCCTAATATAGCAAATTGCAAGGAGAAGCTTTGTCTACATGGAGCTTTTGGAAGCTTTCCAATTACTTTCTCATTTCCAAATCTCCAATGTGCAATTGAATGAATGTATGGAATGATTGAGAGAGAGAGAGAGAGAGAGAGAGAGGGAGAGAGAGAGAGATGAAATTAGACATGATATATGTGCTATATAAAGGGCGAGATTGTTACTAATCCTCTTGATATGTATAAATTAATTATCGGAGGTCTGCCACCTACCTTCTCATATGTAGAAGCGGTTTCAGAGCTATTAGCAATGCTAGGGGTGGACATTAGTGTTGCGTGTTATCAAGGGTTGGCCAGTATTGGTTGATGCGCAATATACTATGTTATTGAATATATAGTTACAATTAATTAGCACAATACTTACATAACAACATAAAATGTTTAACCATCTGTTTGTAATAGCACCATTAACGCAATGTTTTCAAGTCAAGTTCAATTTTATAAAAGTAACTTCCCGTTCTAACCGATGCGGTGTACGTGCAAGGTTGTTGATAAGACCACTGATACCCCTCCCATGTATATTTAATAAGAACTAATGACAACAATGGAGCTGTCGTACACTTTATACACCTCACTTCGTGTTTAATCATCCCGTACCTTGCATGAAATGAAATGCTGCTTTCAGCCCTTACAAATTCTTGATGTAGATAAGATTTGTTAATTTTTCTCCCCAAAATCATTTCAGTTGTTATAATTTGAGATGTTTCTACTACTTTCGTTTTTCATATCCTTGGCTCTTTGGAATGTGAGGTGGAGTCTTACATATATCCCAATGCACTATTTCCCTCCTACGCCCAATCATGCGATCATGAAAGCATTACTAAATGCCCTTATAAACTCATTAATTACTATTTTATTATTAAATTAAGGTTTCATCTAGACATTTTAATTACTATTCCAATTAATTGTATTAATTGTATTAATTGTATTATAATTGTATTATAATTGTATTAATTGTATTAATTGTATGAATTGTATGAATTGTATGAATTGTATGAATTGTATTAATTGTATTAATTGTATTAATTGTATGAATTGTATTAATTGTATTAATTGTATTAATTGTATTAATTGTATTAATTGTATTAATTGTATTATAATTGTATGAATTGTATGAATTGTATGAATTGTATGAATTGTATGAATTGTATTAATTGTATTAATTGTATTAATTGTATGAATTGTATTAATTGTATTAATTGTATTAATTGTATTAATTGTATTAATTGTATTATAATTGTATGAATTGTATGAATTGTATGAATTGTATGAATTGTATTAATTGTATTAATTGTATTAATTGTATTAATTGTATTAATTGTATTATAATTGTATTAATTGTATGAATTGTATTAATTGTATTAATTGTATGAATTGTATTAATTGTATTAATTGTATGAATTGTATGAATTGTATGAATTGTATGAATTGTATGAATTGTATTAATTGTATTAATTGTATTAATTGTATGAATTGTATGAATTGTATGAATTGTATTAATTGTATTAATTGTATTAATTGTATTAATTGTATTATAATTGTATTAATTGTATGAATTGTATGAATTGTATGAATTGTATTAATTGTATTAATTGTATTAATTGTATGAATTGTATTAATTGTATTACTTGTATGAATTGTATTAATTGTATTAATTGTATTAATTGTATTAATTGTATTAATTGTATTATAATTGTATTAATTGTATGAATTGTATGAATTGTATGAATTGTATGAATTGTATGAATTGTATTAATTGTATTAATTGTATTAATTGTATTAATTGTATTATAATTGTATTAATTGTATGAATTGTATTAATTGTATTAATTGTATGAATTGTATTAATTGTATTAATTGTATTAATTGTATGAATTGTATGAATTGTATGAATTGTATGAATTGTATGAATTGTATTAATTGTATTAATTGTATTAATTGTATTAATTGTATTATAATTGTATTAATTGTATGAATTGTATTAATTGTATTAATTGTATGAATTGTATGAATTGTATGAATTGTATGAATTGTATGAATTGTATTAATTGTATTAATTGTATTAATTGTATTAATTGTATTAATTGTATTATAATTGTATTAATTGTATGAATTGTATGAATTGTATTAATTGTATTAATTGTATGAATTGTATGAATTGTATGAATTGTATGAATTGTATTAATTGTATTAATTGTATTAATTGTATTAATTGTATTAATTGTATTATAATTGTATTAATTGTATGAATTGTATTAATTGTATTAATTGTATGAATTGTATTAATTGTATGAATTGTATGAATTGTATGAATTGTATGAATTGTATGAATTGTATTAATTGTATTAATTGTATGAATTGTATGAATTGTATGAATTGTATGAATTGTATGAATTGTATTAATTGTATTAATTGTATTAATTGTATTAATTGTATTAATTGTATTAATTGTATTAATTGTATTATAATTGTATTAATTGTATTAATTGTATTAATTTCAAAAAGGGAAGGCGGCCTTCGTATATAGAATAAGGTTGGGCCTAGAAGGCCTGCCCAGCGTTCATTGCGTTCCAATTCAACTAGTAAATTTGCTTCCGATAAAAAATGAAAACGAATTATCTGCTGCAAATGCTAATGGCAATATAATTAGTAGTGATGAGGAAATGGAAGATATTACAAATACTCAGTGCAATTGATGATTCTGTAAATATTCACGAAGCGATTGATGAATTTACTGCTAACAAATCACGTAGAATTAATTATATATGCAGCTATAATAATAAACATTAAAGACTTTAATTTGAATTTCTTATGTCATCTCTGAGGCGGCTATATAGAGACTGGCACACAGGCGGCCATTCACCCATGCACGGCACTCCATATCGGCTATATTCATAAGGAATCTTAAAATAATCAAATTTAACATATAATCATTAAAATTCTTTACTTCATTTTTTGTTGTCAAAGTGCTTATCTTGTTACTTTAATGGAGATTTTATGGAGATTTTATGGAGATTTTATGGAGATTTTATGGGCATTTTATGGAGATTTTGTGGACATTTTATGGAGATTTTATGGACATTTCCAGTCAATATTTAACTAATTCTGGGGAATATTAATTAGTAAATTATACATGATCATTTGAATAACATTTAGCAAATATTTATGTAATATACCGGTTAGAAATACTGACATTTACACATATCACTAATCAAATTCATATCCATATTAGTAAAAATATGATTATTTGAGGGGTAACATTCGGTTATTCACAAAAAACCTTTATTTAAGGTGACCTTCAGCAGCTTTATGGATAATTAGTAGTATAGATTTGTTATAAGGGGGTGGGGGTGTTCTGGATGCCTCATTTCTCATATATTATGCCAATAAATCAATTCATGCGCAAAAGGATTACACAATTAATTGATATCGCATCAAATTGCACTTACTTTTTTAAGATGTTTCGTTTTACCATGCGTGAAAACTTTCTGAAAATTTCAATTTCAATATTTAATTAATAAAAATAAATTTTCACCCTTAATTCGGACATAACATTTGCCTTCTTCTTTATGCCTTCGCCTAAACTGTTCAACCAATCTCGATTGAAAATGGAGTTCAGCGGCTTTTTTGTGACTTGCTCGACGGAGTCGGTATCCCCGTCCGCCTAGATTATGTTTAATAACTAATATTAATAATAATAATAATAATAATAATAATAATAATAATAATAATAATAATAATAATAATAATAATAATAATAATAATAATATAATAATAATAATAATAATAATAATAATAATAATAATAATAATAATAATAATAATAATAATAATAATATTAATAATAATAATTAATAATAATAATAATTAACAATAAATATTAATAATAATAATAATTAATAATAATAATAATTAATAATAAATATTAATAATAATAAATAATAATAATAATTAATAATAAATATTAATAATAATAATAATATAAAATGATGATTGCTTGGTAGCAGCATTTATTATTTAAAACAATAAAATGATAATTTAAGCCTTTTGCTGCAAATAATGTATTTAATGAAAGAATTTTCCTTGACTATCTTGACTATCTACTTGCCAAATTTCAGCTCAATCCGGTCACGGAAACTGGGTTAATTTGGCCTCACAAAATTTGCGTGGCACATACAAACATACAATCATCAGTGAAGTTAAAATAGAGAGAGTAAAAATAAGTTATAAATAAAAGAAGAAAAAAGAATGAAAACGAAACCCAATGCGAATTACGAAGTTTTCTGGAAAACGATTTAAAACAAATTAATTTGCATTTGATTCACATTTGTGAAGTGAAATTGTTCTTATTGTTTGTTCATAAATAACTTTGCTAGTTGTATTTTTGTTTTATTCATATTTATATATACAGCGCCGGCTCTAGCATTAGTAGCGCCCCGATGCGAAACTCATTTTAGACGCCCATTTATTTTATTGGTTTTTTGGAATTAACGTAATTTAATTGGCAATATTAAATTTGTAATAAAAACATTAAAAAATTAATAATAATTCTTTTCCAAATGAAATGCAGGTTTTATTTTGTTTTTTTTAAATATTGGTTAAGGCTTCCCTGATTTTTTTGTTCCTCCAACTCTCTCTTCGCCTTTCGTTTTCGATTTTCACACCCGGATAATTTTGTCTTTGAATTCATATTTTATGATATAGGTAAGCTAATAAAAATTTTTTTAATTAAAAAAATATAAATTTTAGAAGTAAAGATAAAAATAATTAAATAATACCTACCACCGTACAATGATTCAATTCCGCAAAATAACTAATGTACTGAAACAAAACACTTTTTTACTATTAAACTGTACTGAACACTTTTTTATTTTACTATTAAAATTTTAATATTAAATTTTTTTTTATTAGCGAAAAAAGTTTACCAAATAACAACTGAACTGATTGAAAACTGAATAGAACTGGTAGACTTTTAAAATAATTTTTTTTAGCATTAATTTTTTTAATCGAAATACTAAACCGAATATAGCAGGCCGTTTCAAAATAAATTTATGCATGTATAATTTATTTTGTTTTGCGAAATAATTAAACAATTCTTAAACACTTCGAAAACTAGTAGGCCAGTAGTTTTTCAAGGAAATTTTATTTAAAAAAAAAAAAAAAATTCTTATTAAAAAAAATTTGTTAATGGTTTTTTTGTTAAATATTAAAAAGAAACTAAAATTCTAAATTGTTTAGCGCCCTTTCCGAAAGGTGCCCCGATGCTTTGCATCCACCGCTTCCAACTAAAGCCGGCCCTGTATATATATATATATATATATATATATATATTTGTATGAGGTTTCAGTCAATGTCACGTTATTCTCGAACCATTTCACAAAGTTAATCGAGGTGTCACTATAATAATAATAAAGTAAGAGACATTGTAAATATATAAACAAATTAATAATCATATTAAAAATTGACTACGTGAACAAATATAAAGGCAGATATGGGAAGACCAAAACTTATTGATGAATCTCCAATACATAGAATCGATGGGTACAAATGGCCACCAATGATTATCAATGACCATCAATGGGTTCCAATGGCCACCAATGACCATCAATGGGTTCCAATGGCCATCAATGACCATCAATGGGTCCCAATGGCCACCAATGACCATCAATGGGCCCCAATGGCCATCAATGACCATCAATGGGTTCCAATGGCCATCAATGACCATCAATGGGTCCCAATGGCCACCAATGACCATCAATGGGTTCCAATGGCCATCAATGACCATCAATGGGTTCCAATGGCCATCAATGACCATCAATGGGCCCCAATGGCCACCAATGACCATCAATGGGTTCCGATGGCCACCAATGACCATCAATGGGTTCCAATGGCCATCAATGACCATCAATGGGTCCCAATGGCCACCAATGACCATCAATGGGTTCCAATGGCCATCAATGACCATCAATGGGTTCCAATGGCCACCAATGACCATCAATGGGTCCCAATGGCCACCAATGACCATCAATGGGTTCCAATGGCCACCGATAGCTATGAATAGGATGGCATCAAAGGCAAAATTAAATGCCAAATGAATATTCACTGATTCAATTCATACTGACGGAAATGGAATGCATATGAATCGAGTTGTCCAACTCTGATGGCCGTTTGTCTATAATTAACTATTTGTCCGTAAATTTATATTTAATTCAGAGAATGACTGGTGATGAACCGAGATAACATAAACAATAATATTTTCACTAGAGTTGTGCTATACACTTTCTACTTATTTATAGGACTGGTTGGATATAGTAGCGGGTACCGATTTCGTCAGAATGAATAATGTATTGGATATTTCGTTCTGTTAATGTAATATTACCGGGTAATCATCAGCACTGTTTCAGGGGGATGGATGGGGTGGAGGGGGTCAATTAATGGTTGTCGTTATGGATAACATCACATATGGCTATGACATAAGCATCTATATTACGTACCGATGCGTTGATTGAGCACCTATGTGTACACATCATTATTCATTACTTCCATCATACTTATAAGGTTGATAAGTTTCCTTTTCCTTCCACGCGAATCTCGATTCAATACAAATGGCATCCCTTTCTAGCTAATTATTCCCTAATTGGATCCTGAACAGAATGACGCAATCAGAAATAATCTATTAGTTGGGTACTAATGAGGGGGGGGGGGGGCTGTGATGGGTAACCCATGCAGATTATGACAATCAAACCATTTAACTTCTAATAATAAATTACAAAACTGATAAGAGAAATCAATAAAGCACTGATCCGATCAAATATGGTGCAGTAAAGGTGATTTAATGTAATAATTATTGGCAGGTGGCGCTTAGTAATGAGTTGCACCAATCATTCTCGTATCGGCATTGGTCCCTTACCTTAGTGATAATGTTTCATCTTGTAACGAATTGATTTGTGCCGTTAATAATGGGGAAGTTGAGCAGATAGATAATTCATATAAATAAATTCCGTATATGGAAACCTGAGGGAACATTGAAACATGCCTCACCACGCACGAAATACCAGAAATACCTACATCTTGTAGGACAAACAGTTAGTGTATGAAACACATTTGAATCAAATCCTTCATTCATTTAGTCAGATGAAAATGCGACTTACAATGCAATTACGTAACTATTACGCATCCAATAACGCAAAACGGAACCAGTGATACAAAAAACTAGCGACAATAAACTAATTCAACTAGAGCGAGAGAGGCAAAGGTGTTGATCAACCCAACCTAGGGGTGTGCTCTATCATGGCCTCATCAAACGGTGAGCATGTAGCCAATAAATGATATTGATGAAGCACGTAATGTTGAATATTGTAATTCACATCGCATTTTTGGGGCAATTGCAATAGATTTGTATATACTTATTCAAGTTCTGCCATTGAATGTTGCCAGCACTGGATCAGAGATATAAATGCCTTTTCATAGTCTCCCAATTAGTGCTTTATTCTATCAGTAATGATCAACTCTATGATTTACATTATGGTTTCTTAGTATGAGCATAAATTAAATGCAAATCAACATGTAAAGGATAAGATCAATCTGCTGCAAACTGTTCATTAAGTGAGAAGATTTTCAATTATAATAAATTATTAAAGAGGGCTTGAAGGCTATAAATCAGTAATATATCGATGTTTGTTGATACTCACGAATTGCCGGCACTGCCTTTTCAAGTTGGCCAACAGTCAGTAGCGAGGTCCTTATTGGCATTAGGATTTCAGAAAAACGTTATTAATTCATAAAATTTGATGAAAAAGGTAAGTGATAAGGTGCTCCAGCCGGGCGGTCTCGTTCAGATTTCTATTGACTTTGTTGGCTAAATCATTTATTACATTTGAAAGGATTTTTTATTCAAAATTAAATGAATGAGAAAATTTATTATATCATTTTATTATATCATTTTTATAAATCTTAACACGTATTTATTTTGATTTTAACTTTTCTTATTCATATTCTCCATTGAGTCTAAGATAAGGATGTGAAATTTTATGTGGCGAGCCGAATGTTAAACATTTGGACGGGCAATGCTAGAGATAACTTGTTATACAGCATTCATTTCCTTGCAATTAAGTTCCAATGATATATATATTATAAACTAGGGGCAGAAGGGGGGGGGGGGAGGTCCGCCCTAGCCACCACTTTTGGTCTATTGTAAAGAAAAGAGAAATTGTCTGTCAATTATTACTTTTGTTAGCTGCCATTTTCCCTCCTCAACTCCTCTCCGAGATATTCTGGCTTCAGTTATTAATCAAAGTTTACAAATAAATATGTTAAAATTTCATTTATTTTCAAACGGAATTTAGATCAACTTGTGTTATTAATGGGAACCTGATTTAGAATCATAATGAAAATACTAATAAAGGTGATTAAAGGCGAACAAAAAAAACAAACACATTAAATAGTTATTATTATTATTATTGATTTTATTATTATTATTATTTTATTATTATTATTATTATTATTATTATTATTATTATTATTATTATTATTATTATTATTATTATTATTATTATTATTATTATTATTATTATTATTATTATTATTATTATTATTATATTATTATTATTATTATTATTATTTATTATTATTTCCTAAGAGTTACGGGTAAAAATGCATGATAAAAGGTGTGGATAAAAGAAAATCATGATAAAAAGTAAAGGTGCAGTAAATGGCGAGCGCAATGTGTGAATGAGGCGAATGGATCGCGGCGTGTAGGTGGCGAAACTAACCCCAAATATGGAACTCTGTCTTAATGGGAAACGGGAGAGATCCCTATCAAACAGTTAACAAATCAAATCAAATGAATGACAAACCGTTTTGCTATGATTGGCTGGCTTGTCGTGTCCATCGGAATCGTAGATATCTAAACAATGTGAAGCGTTATTAATGAGAATCAGTTAATGTTACCATTAATTTGCTCATGGCTCGCAACCTTTTCATGTGATTTCTAGGAGGTTTAATGGATAACTTGTCAAGATATTGCTATCAATTTACCTTGGCTCCTCGCTTCGACCGGAACATTCCACTGAACAAGTTCCTGATATTCGTTTCGAGACGAGATGGAGGCAGTTGATGACTTTCTGCGCTCATCATTGTGACGTAATGGAGGAAGAGATGGAATTAATGGAGCTGATATCTGTGATCCGTACGGAAACTTATCGCCACCACTGACAGGCGATTCTGTTGTTGTGACTGGATTGAATATGAAATTGTCGTTGTAATTGATCGAATTCCGCCAGACCGATTGTGTTGAACAATTCTTCTATCAGCCTTTTCGATGCAGTCCGTTTCAAGTTAATTGGCCACCTCGATCATGGCATCGGGTGTTCTGGTTGCAAGGAATCCTTGGAAATATCAATATTTGGCAGCTCGCTACTGATGGGATCCTCTGGAGAAGGACATCATGGAATTGATCTGATTGGTGGGTTGCAATAGGCATCTCAGGTAGAATGTCCTTGACAACGGGAAGAAAATATGAAGTTCTTAATCCCGGTAAATGATAATTGATCCCTTATTCATAACTGAAATCGTATAATGAATCTGTATCGGAGGAATCCTCGATCTCTCCTTC
>CAUHTR010007673.1:105969-124198 GCA_959609185.1 Schmidtea polychroa | reverse complement strand
ATCTCTCCTTCATCCGCTGTGCTATCGGCAGGTGGAACCGATACAACTAGATCTTCATCAACCATTGCATCATCACCGGTACTTTTGTTTGGTTTTAGATTGATTTCTTTGTTTGGATTGGTATCAGATATATCGCTTTGTTTTTCACTGATTTCATTGTCAATAACTGATTGAGGTGGCACATTCTTGTTGCAATATGAAGTTTCTAACAGCTTCTCATTATAGGGTTGTGAATGTCCCAGCAAATCAGGCAGATTGCCACCGTTTACATTGACAGCTAGGTCTAGATTCATCATTGAGCTCGGTGGCATTATTTGGAGGTAAAGTTACAGAGTATCTGCATAAATTATTCTCACCTTTTATATTTGACTGGGATTTACTGAGGTCGTTGTTAATATTTGATGGAGTAAATGAACACATTCTTGGAGAAATTTCCGGTTTGACTTTCACAATTGGCTGAACAGGTGGAGTGTTTACTTCAAATAATTTCAATCGATCTTTAATTGATGTCATTGTGAAAATTTAAATCCAAAATAATAGAATTTTAATAAATCATTGAAAATTTAATAATCAATATGAAATTGAATACTGCGAGACATTTACAATTAGCAAGCTTATAAATATCGTAATTTGATTGGTTAATAAATTTTGATGTATTGTAATGTCATTGAGTTAGTCATCTTGCATCACGTCAACATGCACGTGGTGTGTGTGAGTGCGTGTGTGAGTGCGTGTGTGAGTGTATGTGTGAGGTGTGCATACGGTGACAAATTGAAATCGATTAGTGATATTTGTTAAGTAGTTCAATTCATGGATCACATTTTCTATTATTTATTATTATTATTATTATTATTATTATTATTATTATTATTATTATTATTATTATTATTATTATTATTATTATTATTATTATTATTATTATTATTATTATTATTATTATTATTATTATCATTATTATTATTATTATTATTATTATTATTATTATTATTATTATTATTATTATTATTTATCATTATTATTATTATTATTATTATTATTATTATTATTATTATTATTATTATTAAATTAATATTATTATATCATTATTAATATTATTTTAACTATTAATTTGTCATAATTTTTAGTGAATAATTTATTTGGATTTTTGAAATATTTGGCAATTAATTGTAGAAATGTGCATAGGGAAATTTGTTTGTTTATGAAATTGGGTCGGTGACTGGCGAGGGGGGGGAGCTGTAGAATCTAGTTTGCACATCATTTGCAAGTGATTATGTAATGATTATTACCTATGTAATGAAAAATTTCTAAAATAATTATTACGTATCAACGGGCATCCGGATGAGCACAAAAAACAATTTCGTATTATAATATTTTGTCATAATTATATTAATAATCTTGTAAAATTTTATTAAATTAAACAAAAGTTTCTAAAAATATTACAAAAATTCAAAAAATGAGGAAGTATGTAAATATTAAACAATGAAAAATTATTCATTTTCTTGTCAAGAAAGTCATATTTTATTACTTAGTATCAGGAGTTAGAGCCCTTTCATTCCTGTGGGGAGGTTCCTGAGTTTGTTGCTATTCTCAATATGCATCACGTTTCCTCAACCACCTTCAAAACATAAAATATAAATAAAATTAAAATTCGACCCCCTAAAAAGCCCTTTAACACGCCGGTAAGACGTGGCAAAATGGATTGATATTTTCAAGGCTTCTTTGGCTAAATTTCCGTATTCATTTCTACAGAAAACTTTATAAATATATGTATATATGTACATATAAGTGTTGGCGTATACGGCATGTACAGCATGATCAGCATTTTCCGTAAATCGCCACATAATTATTTCAAACCGATCATCTTGGAAATGTACAAAGCCGTCAAAAGCTACATGGTAGGTGAGCCTCTGTGTTATGACTGCTCCCCAGTAGACTCTCTAGTCGGGTTCCGAGACTGCCGATAGGTGATCTTACGTCGGTATTTGTTATTTCAAGAAATCGAGCTTCCTCTATTACCAGATCTAATTATACTCCAGAGTTGTAGCGAGTTGTTGATGTGAAGGTCCATGTATGTCATGGTTCAAATTTATGATTAACTACAAACTAAACATACAAAACAAAATAAGTTTTAAAAAAATCAATTCTTTATTAATATTCAAAGCAAAGCAAACTGCGAAGAAAATATAGTTTATATTGTTCTATTTAACCAGTTCAGAGACATGCCCTGAAGGTCTTGGTCTCAGCATCGGCCAGCAGTTTGTTTAAGTCGAACACATTATCCGAACATATTGATCATAAAATGTCCATGCAAGGGGTTTAAATGTCTACCTCAGGTGGGTTGATATCAGTGACCAAGAGGTTCAATAATGACCAACAATGATAATACCAATAATCCTAGAAATAATACTGTTGAGGTTAGTAAATTAAAGTAAATTAAAATAAAATGTAGCTGAATGAAAAAGACAAATAAAAGCGTGATCATGCACAGGATTGATAGTAAAGGAAAGTAGGATGGAAACAGTATTAGGAAATTGCAAGAAGCAGTTACGAATAGCAAAAATCCGAAATCCGAAAAAAATCAATAAATTGTAAATTTATCGAAATTGAATCGGAAAAACAGGACAGGTCAAAAGGGTCAACAAGATGGTGATTAGAGGATTTATCAGAAAATAGTTAGAAAGAATCGAAAAGCACTTGAATGTGTTAAAACAGAAAATCGTTAATTAATTAATTAATTGGCTAATAGAAAACCCGAGCTAATAGGAAACCCGAGCCAATGGAGAACCCGAGAGATGAAGCAACCCGAGAGATGAAGCAAACCCGAGCTCGATTAACATGGAAAGTAAACAAAATAAGAATCTCGAAAGACCATGATCATGACAGCATGATTAATGGAGACAAACAAAGTTTAGGGCTATTACAAACAGTGGCGTATCTAGGGTTCACGGCGCCCGGGGCAAAACTTAAAATTGCGCCCCTCTCCACGTGAATTTTTTTCTTTTCCTTATTATTGGTATATTATTTTTGCACTAAAGTGACATTTCTTTTTAAGAAAAAAAAAATTATTATTTAAAAAAAATCAAAAATTTCACTCTTTAAAATTGATTTGCAAGCAGTTTAAAAAAAAAATTAATTTAATTTTGCAACAAGTTAGTTTAAACTTTATTTATTGTAATAATTTACAAACAAATTTTCGTGCTTTAACACTTGCGAACTTGTCAATGACATCATCAAAGTTAATTTGTTCACAGTGTTGTTCTCAATACTTAATAATGCCAAATTATTTAAACGTTCTTCACTCATTGTTGCTCGAAGATATGACAAAATTAATTTTAATTTGCTAAAGGAACGCTCGCATGTTGAAACAGAAATACAATTGTCAAAAGAATTTGCAATGAAATTCTTAAATTTGGGAAAACATCTTCACCATAAGATATTAAAAATTTAAAAGATCTATAGGTGATTTTGGAATTTCATCTTTTCGAAGCATTAAGAAGCATTTTACAGTCAGTAACTTCATTGCATAGTTCGTTTTCATCAATATCTGAATTGTAAAATTTCCCAAATTTGAACATTTTTCTTTAATTTAGGCAGGATCATGGCAATTTAGAAAATTTTCAGTGTCAAGGAAATATCCAAAATTTTCGTTCAAATGAATTAAAGCGAGTAAATCGAGTTTTTTAATTCTTGAATTAATCTATCAACTGAGCATTTCAACACACGATCTAACTCTGGTTCAGCAGTCAAACCAGAATCAGTCATTTTTTCACCTAATCTAATTTTTTATACGTCGCACTCTTTTCTTTATTTCAACGCCCCATTCAAAACAATTTTTTTACCTGCTTCAGATTGATTGAATGCATAGTCTTCAAGAAATTGCTTGCATATGTATGCTTATCTTGTAATCATCGGAGGCATCTTTAAATTAATTTTTGGATCTTGCATTCGTTTTTGTACACGATCAATTTTCTCGAGAAACGTGATGCCTAAAAATTTATCAAAAACCAGAAAATTAAAATTCAATATATTTTGCAATAAATTGTATGATTCGCTTCTTGTGTCAGATGTTTGATTGAAATCATCAGAAAGATCTTCAATTAATTTCACAAGATTATCGATTCCAAAAAAAATTGCTTTTAACAGCTTCATGCTCGTGCACTCCATCGTGTTGTTGATTCACGTTTTCCAGCTTAACAAATAATTCTATAAATCTTACGATTGAGTTCTGGATATAACTCAAATTTCATGTATTTTGGGAAAGGCTTTGAAATATATAAACAAAGTTCACCAATAAAATTTAAATTTAATTTAAATAGTACTAAAATTAATATTAAATTTTATGGTGAACTTGTTTATATAATTTCAAATAATCAAAATTCGTTATTTTAATGTTGGTTAAATTTCAAAATCGAAAATCTTTAAATAAAGTTTAGGTTTCAAAAAATCAATTTATTACAAAGGATTAACAAAGGAAGTCAATTAATCACAATTTGGTTCAAACAACGTTCGAGGAACCGGTTGTCAAACTATTGTCAGATAAAAGCAATCCGGATAAAAACCAATTAATCAAAGTGATTATTTTAGTATAAAAGAAAAGTCGAAATTCAAAATAATCGGCATTTTGCTTCAGTTAGGGACAAGAAGAAACTGAGCTTAGGGTAATTAGGAAGTTAGGGAAACGAACCGATAGAGTTAGGAAATAATTGAGACGTGAGAAGAAAATTGAATTGGAAGCGGACCAGATCAACTAAAAAAAGTTAGATTAAAAGGTGAATATTGATAAAGATTTTGACAATGCATCAGCGTTGAGCGGAGAACCGATTAAACTGGTAAAACTCTGTCGTTGATTGTTTCGTTGGATTGTGAGAGATTTGTGATTCAAATATACTTTGGGTAGTTTATTGTTTTGTTATTTACGATTAAAGGGACATGTGGAGTCAGAGGTTACCGACTTGAATTAATAAAACCCAACAATGCTAATAATAATAATAATAATAATAATAATAATAATAATAATAATAATAATAATAATAATAATAATAATAATAATAATAATAATAATAATAATAATAATAATAATAATAATAATAATAATAATAATAATAATAATAGTAATAATAATAATAATAATAATAATAATAATAATAATAATAATAATAATAATAATAATAATAATAATAATAATAATAATAATAATAATAATAAATAGAAATTAATATCAATAATAACAATAACAACATAGAAATAAACCTAATAAATAGTCATGATAAAGGTACTAGACCAAATCATAATGGTTCATGATCACCATCACCTCGCATTTACTGAACTCAGTCAACCGGTTAGTTTACAAACTCAATTTTTTATACAGCGAAATAATTTCAGTAGGCTAAACTAAAATTGGTCACAGAAAAAGATCAGTTTTTCTGCTTTACCGCAAGGGTTCTCCTACCTGGCCTCATTCGACCAAATTATTACGATTTATTCCAAACATCCATTCTCTGATGGTCGGAAGATGCATTTTTTAATGGTACCAATTTCTTCCTCTCAACCTGAAGGGGAAGTGTGAAAAGTAATTAAAAATTTGAAAAATTAAAAATTAAAATTAATAAAAAGAAATGGGTATGAGTATATAGCAAATAGGGGTGGATCGAATATGTGTTTCATATTTTCATTACTTCCTTTCTATTTCTTGTTTTAATTAACCGGAAATAGGTAAATGGTCAACTGAGACGACCCATATAACATGTAAACCACCTAAAGAATAGTTAAAATTATTGTAAAACATAAAATAAAATAAATAAAAATATAATAAAAGTAAAAATAAGTAAAACAAAAGTAATAAAATTAGAAAAAGCAAGCAGAATTGCACATGAAAAAGTTAGGCCGTCAATATGTTTCATGTTTCATGCCCGTTATTAATTAAATCAAGAAGAAAAAGTTTCGTCCTTATTTTTGCTACAACTTTACTCTGACCCATCGCATGATCAGCTGTTTTTCTCCGGGAATTTATTTATTGTATTTCTTGTGATATAGTTATGGTTCAGTTAATTTATAAGAGATGTTCTGCTACAGCTCTCTTGTTTGATTCGTCTAGCTACACTAAAAATCGTGTTAGTTTTGACTTTCTTTTTAGAAAATATGTAATTTAATGAATCAGGAACAATAACTTTTACCAAAAATTCAGAATGAGTACCGTGGAACAGTGGGAAAGGATGTACTTATTGTAAATGATAGCAGTTGATCTGGGCTCTATGATAATGACAACCGATGCTCTACTATAGACGTCGTGTTAAAGTATTAACGTGTGTAGTTATGTGTTTGTTTGGTGGAACGCAGATGTAAAGTATATGTAGACGTAAGTCGCTATATGCGTTTGGGGTACGAAAGTATGTGTGTGGAGATCAGAGAGAGAGAGAGAGAAAGCCTATATTACCAGTAAGTGGGGTAGTGCCCTCAATCCGCACCTTGGACCATTGAAATTTTGAAACGTAGCAAATCCCGGGGTACTCACATTTCCGTTTAAGAATTACAGTCAAACGTCTCATAATTAGACATGCACTGATTTCAAAAAGGCAAAGAATTCGTGGGTGGACATCACAAATTGGGATAAATACCAACCAAATTTCATTATTTTAAATTAGTTAGAATTTTTAAACTTCTTAACTTTTAAGTTCTCAGCTTTTCAGATGTACGGAATTTATGCTCGTTGAATGGTATTTGTTTTTCATGCTAATTTACATGTTAATTAATCTTCGATTTGTATTAATTTTTTGATTATTTATTATTTTGCTATTATCTTTTTGAGATGAAATCAGACGAATAATTTTTTCTTAAATTCTGCTCTATATGTCATAGGTTCTTCTTATGTAAATACGAACCATAACATTAGAATTATGTCCTGAGTCTGTAGAAACTCTCAATATGATCAGCCGATATCTATTTTGATTATTATCAAATCAACAAAGTTATCGTTTTTAATATAATTCAAGCAAATTTTGTTTACATTTCCTAACTTCTGTATCTTTTAATTATTATTATTAATTTAATGGCCAAAAAACTGCATTCCACAATAAAAGTCATATTCAATAAAATTGCACATTTTAATTAAAAGGAATTTAAAATCATAAATTATACACTTTAGCTATTTTTGAGTCAGATTAAGAAGATTAATCGAAAATTCTAATTTTCTTAATTCTAAAAGCTTATTACATAATTTATAAATTATTTAAGAAAAATATAAATAAAATATTTATTTCAAAATTTTATAAAATATATTGTAAAATATAAAATATTAATAGTTTGTTTATTTAATACAGATAAACACGTATAATTCATATTTTGTCAAAGCAATCATTTAATTATTATTTAAATAAACTAACTACTTGTTTAATTTTTAAAGTAATTGAAAAATATCAATGCGTAGGAACTAATATCGGTCAGGGTTTTGATAGTTCTATCATTGAAGACCAAAATGAACATTTAATTAGTCAGTTACATCAACAAACAGATGCTTTGAAATCTCTGTCAATACATATCGGCGAAGAAGTTCGAAGTCAAAATAATTTTCTTCAATCGATGTTTATGAATGATGTTGATAAAGCCGATAGTGTTCTTAAATTATCAATGTCCAAAATTGGCCATTTGGCCAAACATAATCCTACAAAACTTATTATCTATTTGATTCTGTTTGCATTGTTTATATTTTTCCTTTGTTGGATCATTATTAAATTTAAATAAATCGATTTTATTCGATCTTGTTTTATTCGAACTGATTTTCATCTTAATAATTGTTGTATTTTTATTTTTAGATTTGCAAATGATTCTTGTGGTTTTATTTTATTTGCTTAGGATTGATGGGAAATTTTCTAATAAATTTAGGTTAGTCATTTTGGATTTTTGTAATTAACTTTGATTTTAATGAAAATTGATAATTTAAATAAATTTTAAATTGAACTCTTGTTTAATGTCGCTAATGAATTCAATTAAAGAAGTTACAATTTCCGTGCATGCTTAAAATACATTCGGCAAGGGATCACAAATGTTTTTTTTCCTACAATACTTATATTAAAGAAAATAAAAGTACCTATTTATAAAAACAATGATTGGATCTTTGTCAGTAAAGTGTAACAACCAATAGAAAAGCAATTTGCATAATTCGCCAGCGAATCGTATTCGAGAGTATAGGAAAATTAATGAACACACACACACAGCAGTCAATAATCAATCAATAATAATAAGGAAGACATTTTTAATTGCAATTTTGGAAATTTCGAATTTAGAGCGCCGACGTTGTTATTTTTGTTCATAGTTAATATGATCTGAGCGAAAACTGGAATTTTAATGAGGTTTTCTAATAAATTTACAGATTTTTTCTACTGACACTCGGAAGCGTTTTGCTTTGGCAAAGTGAAATTCAGTCGAAATTTTATTTGCAGTGTATTATGGGAATATATTCAATCTCCTATAGTTCTCGACAGCCACCTTGATTAGTGACATATTATTCTGCTTGGTTGTAAATGAAAATATCAAATTGAGCGTCACAATTTATTAATTACAATCGATATGATTTAGCACGCTCTTGATGATGGCGTTATTCGTGAGGCAGTCAGCCAGTGGACAGCTCATGAAATATGGGTGAGTCGAATTGATTCGTTGTACATCACCTCATTACTACTTGATTCATGTTGTTAGCAATGTCTCGTATCAGAATGCAGTTGTTTATGATGTAGCCAATCCTAAGAATCTCCAATTACGGCTCTTTTCTGAAACTGGCGATGCTGATCTTTATGTGTTTCCAATCAATCCGATTCGATAAAGCGGTGAATATTACTGATGTTTCCAATGGTGATGTTGATGAGCATTTGTTGCAGGACATGAATTTCAGTGATTACCAGTTCAAATCAGACAGTTTCGGGATCGATACGATTACCATTGGCAAGGGATACGATATTGCATCGCATGTTGTCGTGTTCGGTGTGGCACAGATGGATTCGAGATTTGCATTGGAGGTAATGTTGATAATGGCGATTGCTCACTCACTAGGGGCATTCGGTTCATGTGTTTGGTTGTCATGGCAATGTATACAGCAGATGAATGTCCCCCCCCCCGTACCCTCCACTTGATCCCGATTGATTCCCATTTATCATTTCCAGATCTCCAATCTCGTGTCCGATGATCTCGACTACTTGACCATTGACAATGCCATTCAGAAGGAGCCAGGATCATCATATGAGGATCTCTGCCTCCAGCACTCATTCGATTCCGATTCCTATTATGCAGAGGAGGAGAAGGCGCGCCTCCAGTTGCTGTCCATGGACTCCTATCCGGGACTCAGCAGCCAGCCCACTCAGCCGGATACAAAGAAAAAGGCGTCATTCAAGGAGAAATCCCCGTTGAAATCGAGAAAGGCCAAAAATGCGGACGATCGCAAATCGGCATTCATGGACGAGGACTCGTTTCTCTACCATTTCCTTCTCTGGCTGCTGGAGTTCATTGTTGACGTGTTCTTCTGATGTCCGCCGCTGTTACCGTTGCCCGTGACCGCATTGCTGTCGAGTGCCCACCAATTGATTGCGGCCTTTCGCTTCCCTCTTTGATTCGCTTTGCCGATTATAAATTAGTTACACGCCCATCGTAGCGATTGCATAACATATTACGTCACGCCAACTCCTTCCAAGCCAACCTGTTTGGTTCGCTTTATTCAATATTTATAACTTGTAATAAATAAATCTCACAATATTGTGATTGGATAATTCTCATCCAATGAAATTAATGAAATGTGCACATTTGACAGATATCAGCTGATATATAATTATTGCATTTCCTCATTCAATATCAATACAAACTTGATCTCAGCGACGCATTTTTATAAGTTGACCTTGAGATCCACAGATATGATGACGATTAGAATTGGATATTTACATTTTACACATTATTATTCTCCCGAATGTTACTCCTCGATCACCAGTGGTCCAGAACCGGATCTAATAGGTGCGAGACCCGATTGGAGCCTATCATCGCCTCATATATCCAGCCCTATCAGAACTCGAGTAGAAAGGTTATCAGCAACCTCCAATGGTTCAAATAAAATATATTTCCTTCAAACAATTTTGTCAACGCTCTGGATTCGAAAGGGGTCATTGCGTACTTACGCCACGCTAGAAATGACCATTTTTGAAACACTCATCCTGTCATGTTTGGTAACATTTCTGTTGATTACTCCAACCCCATAGTGACGTCATTTTTTGTTCACGAAATGAGGGTAGCCTAGTGGTACCACTGCGGTCCTCTAGACAACTTGGGAGCTATGCTATAGCAGCAATAATTGTTAGTCATCGTTGTCTAGTCAAATTATCAGCATCACTTTAGCATAGTAGCAGAGGAAGATTGCTGCAATAATAATTCTTGTGGTTCATAAAATCCAACTAGTGTGACGTCACATTCAGTTCTACTCATCCACCCACCGTCGAGCGTGACGTAATTATGCAATGGTACAATTTAGCTTGGATTA
The DNA here is from genome assembly GCA_959609185.1 of Schmidtea polychroa. Classification (NCBI taxonomy): domain Eukaryota; kingdom Metazoa; phylum Platyhelminthes; order Tricladida; family Dugesiidae; genus Schmidtea; species Schmidtea polychroa. Next base: position 113,688 of record CAUHTR010007673.1, on the reverse strand, counting down.
TTTTCTATAACTAAGTTGCTTTCAATTGTCCCGTGGATCTCTTTTGCTCACTCAGTCAAATATTTGCATTGGTATTTATAGAGATTTATTCCCATTGATCATATCTACATAATCAAGCAATTATGGGGTGTCTTTCCTCGCTCTTAGTCTGTCATTTTCAGAGATTCTTCAATGATTATGAGTTTCCTTTGAATAATTAATTTGTTTTTAGTTCCGTTTCCTTTTAGACCCATTTCCTCATTTATTAATTATCCGCCATGTTTTCAACTTTTCATTTGCCACCAATAACCCTTACTTTGAAAGATATTGATTTTTATTTTCGTTTTATGTTTTTATTTTGTGTTAATAATTTTGGGTTACGAGTAGGGAAACGTCCTACATCTGTGCTCATCCTATACTTCCATTGCTCTGCCTTTTTATCCCTTTCCATTCTTAATGACGCACAATTATTAAATTGACCGCTGAATACCCGTTGCATGCGACATTGGTACTACAATTTAGAGGATGGCCGTCAGCAAAATGTGAGCCCCATCATAAGGACTGTTAATGATCAGTAGCTTACCATAGGCGAATTAGGCGGCCGTCTAGGGCGCAAAAATATATTTCCAAATTATTTCTCGAATATATAAAATAGCTATATATGCACATATCACCTAAAAGTAAGGAATGTGGACAAGAAATTTCAAACAGCCTCGACATCTCGGATTTAGTGAAAGATTTTACAAAAATGAAGGCAAGAAAAGTGGATTTTTTATGAAAATTATTATATCTTTAATTTTTCTCTTTCACAATTGTCACTCCTATATTATTTTGTACTATTATTTATGTATTTTGAAACTGCATATATTATTATATTTTGAAATGGACAAATTCTTTATTTCACTTAATAAAAAATTTGTTATGAAATACTATACTCGTTGAATTAAGAAATTTAAATTATTAATACATAATGTTTCAGTTGGCATTCTTTAAGGTAGGCCTTCATAAAAATTCTCCTAGAACGCTAGGCTTGGACAAAATTTCTTGAGCCGCCCTGACCATAGAGGATGTAGCGCCATATTTCATCCTGTTCCTTCTTAGTTAAACTTCTAACTCTTTGACCCCAATTTTTATCTCATACATCATTGACGAGATGCTATTTGAAGGTGCGAAATATGAGACTATATGAACAATGGTGTAAGTTCGAATATTCTACGATCATGTAAGCGGAATGTTTTATATTTATTCCATAAACAGTTTGGTTTTAATTTATTTCGCAAGGATAACTCATTCCTTGGCTGCAAAACAGTGACGATTCTATTAAAGTATAAAATAGATGTATTAAACTACAAACTAAATGAAAAGAAAAATATATTAATGTAATATTTGCACAATAAGTATAAAAAATTTACAAAATATTACAATCAAAAATAAACACAAATGGAAAATCAGGATTTCAGTGTTCGTTGGATCAACACCTTTCAAGCTAGTTTCAACGTTCTTATTCGTTTGCGCTCATATTTGCCTGGACAGGGTTTGGCCATATTTCTGGGTATTTATGATGTGGTTGATTATATCATCACCAGGGCACCTAGAGCTGGGAACAAATCCAATTTCTAGTATGTTGGAATTCATCCAAATGTAATCAACCACATATCTCGATGATCCGTAACTATTCCAGCTTATTTCAATAATACTCAGAGATAAGCAACCAAATATTAATAGATTAACCATTTTGCGAATCATCAATGAACCAACAGCTGCTGCTATAGCTATGGATTAGACAAAAAGTCAGTTTAAGTCCTACATATCGTGAATTTAAATGAGTTTTATTTACTCATTTAACTGCGAATTAATAAATTTTTAATGATTAGAAGAAATTAGAAAAAGTAAAATATATATTTACTAATGAGAAATGATGTTATGATGGAGGAACCCTACGATGTCTTAATAGATAACCAATTAAAAATGATAAGGAACATAAAGATTTCTGACTTCAGGATGAAACTAGACATAAAATCATAAACTAAATTAAGTTTATTATCAGCTTTAAAAGTTAACCAGAATGTGTATAAATTCTATTATTTATTACTTTATTATATAATAATATTAATTTCATTTGAGCTTTTAATTTAATTTGAACAAACTATTTACACTGGATTCGTTGGAGAAATTTCAATGTTAAGTTGTGCGTTACACGTCTGGCGTGTTACGCCAAGCCGCCAGAACCAAACGTAGGTTCGGAAAAGCAAGTGGTTCAGGCCTGAAGATGTAAGCAAGCTGAACCAAAAAATTGAAGCCATCGAGAAAGCTTGGGTAGAGGATTAGGGTATCATCCTGGATCTGAAAATCACAATCCGGCGTGACACGGAAGATAATCGAGCTTCGTGTTGGAATCCATACCGACGCCACAGTCGGGTGAGTGAGATCATATTCAAAGACTGAGCAGTTTAATAGCTATAGCCGCTCTTATCTCAAGAATTCCAGACCTGGAAAGTTAAAGGAGAAGAAAATTTGAGAAATAAAAACGGAACGGGAAGCTGGCTAGTGAAAATTATAAAACATTATTTTTGTTCTATAAGATATTTGCAGTTGCTTGCATTAATATATTAATAAAAATTGCTCTATTTTATCAATTTTTTTGGTTTAGGTTTTTCAATTAAGTTAATTTAAACAATTAATTATATTTGAAAGGTTGTTTCCTTAAAATTAATCACATTGAAATAGTAAATTGTAAATCGAAATAAACTAGTATGTCATTGTCATCTTGAACCCAAAGATAGTTGTTTTTTTAGAAAACTCGAAAATTCGAAATGAATCCAATTTAACAATAAATTTATAAATAAATAACTTGTTGGGATATTAAAGTGTTTGTCGATGTAACTAAAAATCGATGTAACTAACTAATCAAAGAAATAGAATCCAAATCTTAACAAAATCTTTATTTTCAAATGGTACAAAATCTTTTACTTTAGTGTTACAACAGCTAAGTAAATACCCAATTGATGTTACTCTATAAGTTAAAACATAATTTGGTTTATCACTCCTTGCTAAATCACTCTCGTTTGCTTCATTTGATTAATTCTGCTAAATTAAACTACTTTACAATTTGCTTTAATTCTACTAAGGTTTATAAATTTTGCTTCGTCCAACTTGTGCTTTCTGTTTTTGATAGCTGATTTTATATTATTTCGCTTATCATCAATCATTGTCTAATGCACCTGAAGAATTCACTGCCTATTCTTATAATTCCCGGCAACCCATTAATTTAACAATCAGTTGGATAATCCTAGATTAATGACTTTTTGTTGAAACTTAGTTAATTAATTTGTTTTTGGGCCTTTGACCTTATGGACTTCTGATCAATTTGAAATTATTTTATTCATTTTCAGAATTTTATTTGTCTCCAGTTGCCTCTCCTCCCTTCCCACTAAAATATTGATTTTTCCTCATTTATACAATTTAAAATTTTTGTTTCGTTTTTTATATAACCCCAGCCAACTGTATAATATGAACAATTCCAATATAATTCGTTAACATAGTCGCAGACGTTTTAACAAAGGTTTCTGATTGTATAAAATTGTATTTTTGAACTGTTTAAAATTCGTTTTAAGTAATCATTCCAGACTCCGAACTTTGAGATAAACATCGATGACTAAGAGTTGGGATGAATAATAAAAAGAAAATTATAAAGAGACAAGATGAAATAGAGCGCTAAAGCTCTTAGGGTATGACGATGAACCCAGGGGCACAACAAGTCATTTGCAGTCATTATTATAGGACTCACCTTTTGCTGACAGTCACCTGCTAAATCGCAGTATAAACGTAGCTTGCGAAGAGCTTCTAGTGGTCAAATAAATTATTGGGATAATGTGAAAATTGAAGAATATAAATTTCAAATAACTTTTCATTTATTGTTTAACAATATTTTAATTGAAATTATTTAAATTTAAATTAATTTTAATAATTTAAAAATATTCTTTCATTTCGTTCTTTTCCAATTTCATTCGAAAACTTTTACAATTTACAGTTTTGTTATAATAATGACTCGTAAAGCGGTTTTATAAGTTATGTAATTTTTAAAATTTCTATTTCCAATTTTATTATTATGAATGAATGTAAAATTCAAAACGATTTATCAACCAATGATTCAATATGCCATACATTTTTCTTTAAGGCAAAAAGATTATTTCACTGGGCTCCAATAGTCGCACTTTTTATTATATTTTTTATTGCTACTGTGACAACTAATTGTATAGTTCACATATGTCATCCTTTCTCGAATGTGATATGTTTTATTCATTTTTGTATTTATGTTTATGAATTTTATTTAATCATGAATAATTATTTAAATGCGAGTTTCATTGGTCCAGGTTACGTGCCACTTGGATGGACACCGGTATAATTTATTATGTCAGCAATATGTCACGCTTTATTATAGCAAATTTCCGATGACAAGCAGTATTTGCAATATTGTGAACTATGCGAAGGCTACAAACCTCCAAGGTCTCATCATTGTAGGAAATGCGATCGATGCGTCATGAAAATGGATCATCATTGTCCATGGATTAATACTTGCTGTGGGCATTTTAATCATGGATATTTCGTATATTTTCTGTTCTTTGCTCCAATCGGCTGCATCCATTCGACATATATTCTCGGGCTGACTCTATATTATGCCATTTATGTGGTAAAGTGAATATTTGAATATTTTATTAATAATTTTTTGTTTCATTCGCTGCATTTGGCAGAATTGCTTGCTTATTGATATTTGTCATTCATTAGGAATATTTCTTCAATATTGATGAGGAGCAGATTATCATTCTGAGCTTGATGGAATTCCTTTGCTCGTTCTTTGCTGCTGGGCTTGCAATCGGGGTTGTCATCGCTGTAGGATCACTCTGGCTCATCCAGCTCAAGAGCATCATGCGGAATGAAACCGGAGTTGAGAGCTGGATTAAGGAAAAGGTTGAGAAACAATGCTGCATTTTGATTGGCTGATTTATTTGTTGGTATTTATTTCCATTGCAGGCCCAGCTGAGACTCCAGGAGCATGGCAACATTGGGGAAACCTTTCAATATCCATATGATCTGGGTCGGTGGGCTAATCTCAGGCAGGTGATGACATGGAGTGGCAAATGCAACGGCAATGGGGTGAGCTGGGTTGTCAGGAAGGGCTCTAGCCAATACGATCTGACTGTGAGTTTTTGCTTGATTAATTTGGCAGGGGGCGGGCGGTGGCAAATATGTCATTTGGAATGGTTTCAGGTGCTTTGTGAGTATTTGGGGGAGCTTTTTGTTTGTTTGGGAACGTTGGGATTCAAGGGGGGAATGAAGGGGCCAATGGGAGCAATTGGGCTAGAACTGGGCCAATGATTGCTTGCATATAACCCCAGCCAATCAGCAGCAAGCCAGCTGGCATGCGAGGGGGGAGTGAAGGGGCCAATGGGAGCAATTGGGCTAGAACTGGGCCAATGATTGCTTGCATATAATCCCAGCCAATCAGCAGCAAGCCAATCAGATCAATGGCAATATCATGAATATATAAATAAAATGCTTTGATTTGTCATCAACTAATAATTGTGGTGCAGATCGAGCAGATCAAGCAGAAACGCGACAAAGTGCTCCATTCGCAACAGTACGAGATCAAGAGAGCTTACAATGGTAGCCTGATTCCATTGTTATCATTTGGTTGCCGTGCTGCATATGGATCACCGTGCACAGACGAGCACCGGATGCCAGTGAAACCCGGCCAGGTTGTCATGGTAACCCGATGGCGGAAGTATTGGCTGTACGGGCAGCTGGTGATGCCTGTCAACGATGCCTCCAATCAGATTGAGTCTCTCACTGGTCACAATGCCACCGGAGACAGAGCCGGAGGCCCCATGAAAGGTGAGCTCTGACTGGTGCATCACCTGCCCATATATTGATTTGATTGGTCCAGGCAGGAATCGCGGCTGGTTTCCAGCAATTTGTGCAAGGCAACTCCTCAATGATGACGCCAATTTCTCACTTTCTAAATCCGACCGCAACGGCAAATTTCTCCCCGCTGGATCCTCCACGCACAGCAAATCAGACTAGAGGCTGCCCGATTGGATCTGGCGTTTCCGAGCGCTTAATAATAATTATTATATTATGATGATAAATTTTTGTTATTTTCTCTATTGCTTTCGCTGAATGAATTTTATGCTGGGTCATGTTTGATTTCTTTTGTATGATCTGGATGGTGTTTGCTCATGTATGATCTGGATCATGTTTGATTTCTTTTGTATGATCTGGATGGTGTTTGCTCATGTATGATCTGGATCATGTTTGATTTCTTTTGTATGATCTGGATGGTGTTTGCTCATGTATGATCTGGATCATGTTTGATCTCTTTTGTATGATCTGGATGGTGTTTGCTCATGTATGATCTGGATCATGTTTGATTTCTTTTGTATGATCTGGATGGTGTTTGCTCATGTATGATCTGGATCATGTTTGATCTCTTTTGTATGATCTGGATGGTGTTTGCTCATGTATGATCTGGATCATGTTTGATTTCTTTTGTATGATCTGGATGGTGTTTGCTCATGTATGATCTGGATCATGTTTGATTTCTTTTGTATGATCTGGATGGTGTTTGCTCATGTATGATCTGGATCATGTTTGATTTCTTTTGTATGATCTGGATGGTGTTTGCTCATGTATGATCTGGATCATGTTTGATTTCTTTTGTATGATCTGGATGGTGTTTGCTCATGTATGATCTGGATCATGTTTGATTTCTTTTGTATGATCTGGATGGTGTTTGCTCATGTATGATCTGGATCATGTTTGATTTCTTTTGTATGATCTGGATGGTGTTTGCTCATGTATGATCTGGATCATGTTTGATTTCTTTTGTATGATCTGGATGGTGTTTGCTCATGTATGATCTGGATCATGTTTGATTTCTTTTGTATGATCTGGATGGTGTTTGCTCATGTATGATCTGGATCATGTTTGATTTCTTTTGTATGATCTGGATGGTGTTTGCTCATGTATGATCTGGATCATGTTTGATTTCTTTTGTATGATCTGGATGGTGTTTGCTCATGTATGATCTGGATCATGTTTGATGTCTTTTGTATGATCTGGATCATGTTTGATTTCTTTTGTATAATCTGGATGGTGTTTGCTCATGTATGATCTGGATGGTGTTTGATTTCTTTTGTATAATCTGGATGGTGTTTGCTCATGTATGATCTGGATGGTGTTTGCTCATGTATGATCTGGATCATGTTTGATTTCTTTTGTATGATCTGGATGGTGTTTGCTCATGTATGATCTGGATCATGTTTGATTTCTTTTGTATGATCTGGATGGTGTTTGCTCATGTATGATCTGGATCATGTTTGATTTCTTTTGTATGATCTGGATGGTGTTTGCTCATGTATGATCTGGATCATGTTTGATTTCTTTTGTATGATCTGGATGGTGTTTGCTCATGTATGATCTGGATCATGTTTGATGTCTTTTGTATGATCTGGATCATGTTTGATTTCTTTTGTATAATCTGGATGGTGTTTGCTCATGTATGATCTGGATGGTGTTTGATTTCTTTTGTATAATCTGGATGGTGTTTGCTCATGTATGATCTGGATCATGTTTGATTTCTTTTGTATGATCTGGATGGTGTTTGCTCATGTATGATCTGGATCATGTTTGATTTCTTTTGTATGATCTGGATGGTGTTTGCTCATGTATGATCTGGATCAT
>CAUHTR010007673.1:98469-100969 GCA_959609185.1 Schmidtea polychroa | reverse complement strand
TAATCTTAATCGAGTTTCTATCCAGTTTTTTTCACATTTTAAATGTGAAACTGACCGTTCGTGCATTTTCAAGCTGTCGTGAATATTTTTCCAATCCCATAAACCAGATTTGGCTAGATTTGACCTACCTGATGGATCAAAAAGTTTGCAAAAAAACAAAATACAGAATTTTTGGATTCTGAATAGTGCAACCATTTTCTTAGGAATTTTTCACCATTACTTATTTGACGATAAAAAAGCGAATTGGAAAAGCTTCGATTATTTTCATCTCTTGGATAAATATGTTGTTGATTACACCTTTCTTCGTTTCCATATAAGTCAGTTACAACTATATGGTCAATTTCCGTATGTTTTAAATTTTGTGGCCATAGCCCAATATCATTATAATTTAAAATATTTTCAAATACAGAATGAGTTGAATCACAAGGAACAATTATTTCAGTTCCGTGAGAAGACATTAAATTATCCTCATTGATAATATTACAATTTTCAGCTTCTGATGACACATTACCTATATCGTCCTCTGAGCTTGAAGATGTTGACTCGAAATGTTGATTATCATCGGCTACTGATTTACTGGAATTAAAATATTTCAATATTTTATCGTGCTTATCAGCTTGTTGTTGTCTATTTATTTTTCGTTTCCGATATTCATACCCACTCAATTTTTTTGGTGGCATCTTAACTATGGCATAAATTTATATAAATATATTATATATTTTCCAATATATTTTTAAAAAATGATCTTAATCTTACCTTACCTCTTATATATTTATATTTTTTAAAACAGAATAGGAATACAAATTTAATTTGAATAAACTGCAACAACACAACACATTAGTTACACACTTGAAACAAAAAAATTGTTAAAAAAAAACTGGTAGCTATAGCTGTTAATTTAACTCGCACATCAGTTTTTGTAATACATACATATAATTTTTTTTATTTCAATTTTCAATACATATCAGAATTTCTCAGAATTGGAAATTCGTATATTTTGCATGTACTTTTTTTTTGTTTTTTCTTATTTTCAATTTTTTTTAAAACGGTTGGTTTCATAGATAAATTTCAAAATATAAAGTTTTGGAGGCTTATTTTATAATTTACTTTGATTGTTTATAATAAATTTTGGCGCCCTCTAAAAAAAGGCGCCCTATTTCAATATTGTGGAATTCTGCAAAATCTTTCATTAGCTTTGATTCAAATGATTTACCTCTGTCACAGTTTATTATCCTTGGTGCTCCAAACGTCATTATCCACTCTTCTTTCATTAATCTTACCACTGTTTTTTCATCTTGCGATTTCACTGCATGTAAAGAAATAAACTTACTATGATGATCTATAATCCCAAGGATATATTTTTCTCCTTTCATTGCAAGTTGTAATGGACCACAAAAATCTACATAGATTGTTTCAAATAATTTCGAATCACTTTTGCAAATTATTTCTTCTTTTGTTTTAGTTGTATCAACCTTTCTTTTCTGACAGTTTTCATAGGATTGTACAACATTACGAATAGATTGCTCCAAATCTTTCATATCAAAATTGTTTGATACATACATTTTTACTTTATTAGCACCCGCGTGACAGAGCTTTTTATGATATTCTATGATGAATTCAGACTTGTTTTCTTCTGGAATCCAAATTTTATTATTATTTGTCATAATCACTCCGTTGAAATATTTAAAAAATGTTTTATCTGGCATCAAACTAATATTTTCTTTTATATTTTCAATTCCTTTCGAGTTCTTTTGCCATATATTTTCACTATTATCAGCATTCAGTGTCAACAATCTTGTTTTTAATTTACCCATTTTAGGATTTTCATGAATCATTTGACATTGAACACATGTTTCACATTCTTTTCTAGATAAAGCGTCGGCATTATTGTGGTTATCACCTTTTCTATATTGAATCTCCATGTCCAGACCACTAAGATGGTTAATCCAAGTTTGAAATTGTGGGGTAATAGCTTTCTTTGTCTTCATCATAAATGTAATGGCTTTGTGATCCGTTCTCAAAATAAACTTTTTACCATATAGATAATGCTTAAAATGACCAGTAAAATAAAATATAGATAGTAATTCCTTTCTTGTTATACAATAACCCAACTCGTGTTTATTCATAGCTCGGGATCCATATGCGATTACTCTTCTTTACTTCCATCTTTTTGAGACAGAACAGTACCAATGCGGTCAAAACTTGCATCTGTATCCAAAATGAATGGCTTAGAAAAATCTGGGAACTTCAATACAGGTGTAGACGTCAATTTCAGTTTTAAATTTTTAAATGAAGTTTCACACTCATCAGTCCACATAAGCTTCTTTTGTTTACTTCCACATAACGCTTCTAATACTTTGGAATCTTTGGTGTAATTTTCTATAATCTGCGATAGTAATTTGCCAAGCCTAAAAATCCTCTCAAACTTTTTACGCATTTAGGTCTTTCAAAATTTTTAATAGTTTCAATCTTGCTTTCATCCGTACGTATTCCATCTTCA